>SFCI01000831.1:0-14646 GCA_004681135.1 Hericium alpestre | reverse complement strand
GGGTCTGCGTCGTCGTCTGATTCCTCCTCGACTACGTCTATCAGCTCGTCTTCATCTTCGTCTTTGTCCCCGTCTTCTTCCTCGTGGACGTCGCTGGCCTCCGTTTCGTCCTTGTTGTCCACACTCTCGGGGAGCCCGATCCCATCGTCCAATATGGCGTAGATCCACTCCCGCAGGGGTCGTCCGATGCTCTTCGCAACTGGCTCCAGGTCGGGGTCTTCGAGGAAGGGACTACACCACGACGTTGCGGTGTTGAATATGTCCAAGTGGCGCGGGTGCAACCGACCGCGCCTGTATGCGTTGACATAGAGTGCACGAATGCGCTGTCGTGTCTCGTCATCTTCGGTATCGAGCCCAAGATCGGCAGAGGGCGACGGATTGAGAAGAGTTGGTATGAGGCACACTTCCGGGGCATGAAGGGCACATGCTTCCGTGGGCCAGAGCGCGGAGTCGCCGTCGCGCTTGGGGATGGCGTATTGCAGCGTGGCCTCAACGATCTTCTCGATCATGGCGTCCCGCTCGCCGGATGCGATCGTCGACAGCGGGCGGACGATGAGAGTGTCAATAGTGACTCCTATAAGATCCGTGACGCCATTGATCTGCTGCTTCGGCTTGCGCTTTGTAGACATGCTTGCGGCGAGGTTCACACGTAGTATCTGAGCTACGCGGGTGATGCGTTGCGAGAGCGTGAGGCTGCGTTCGAAGAACAGGTCGTGCATGCTCCGGCGGTCCGCGAGGAAGTCGTTCCCGACGAGTGCGCCGAGCAACGGCAGCAGCGATATTGGCAACTTCAAGTGTTCGGCTAGGTCGGCGGGCGTGTAGACCGTACAGGTCAGAGACAGGGCGGCCGTCGCCTCCGGCACGAGAAGGCCCCATGCGCTCTGCTGGGTGTCGGTATCGACTTTGTTGCTGGACTTGGATGATCCTACCACAGTGAACCCGTCGTCGTCTTCAACGCCATTCTCCTCCAGGTGCTGCATAGCTGTCCAAACCATCTCGTCCATGGGTATGTATCCCGCATAACCTTCCGCATTGAGAATCAAGTAGTCCGAGTCATTACCAGTCACGAAGCCCTTGATCCGCCCGGCGAGCTCGACGGTGTATGGATCGCCCTCCTCGTCGGCGATATGAACTTGCACGGTATCCTGGAGTTGCGGTGACTGCAGCGCCTGCACGCACACTGGGTAGCACAGCGGGGGAAGCATGGAGATCTCACGCAGGAAGCGTGGCGATGCGCGCGACACAGGGGATGTTCTAAAGAACAATAGGGTCGAATTTATCGTTCCCTGGGTTATGCGGCTTATGATCGTCCTGAATTTGGATGGAGGATATGGACCTGGACCTTCATTCAGAATCATACTGTGCAGGATAGGAGATACGCACCGTCAAAGACGAAGTAGGGCCTGAACCCTACCCTGATCCATGCCTGTACAACGTCGATTACTAACGCATGGAACGCTGTGTATTCGCCGCCATACACCCATGGAAGTCGAGATTGCTGATACAGCGTGTAGATAAATCTGTCAGGAAAGTCGGTTCGCGACGTCCAGAGACCAGAGGCTGTACTTACGACCATCCATCGACGACAAGCGCAACTGGCGGCCTTCTGCTGCTAGACGAATCCTCGAGGACCAAGACCGTCGACAGGGTGCGCTGGTTCTCTCGAAAGTAAGTTGTCAGGCCATGCACTCCCATCCGGGCTGAACTGACGATGCGCTCGTTAACGTCGTGGATGCAGAAAGCAAGAAGACTGCTTAGAACCACCGTGGGAACGGAATGAAAAGCAGGGATACCGGTGCTATGGCGGCAAACACAGGCTAAGTAGGTTACTCGTGGGTGACCGGCAGACACGACAACAAGTTCGACGCATAGGCAAGCATTACTCAGGAATCAGTGCTAGTCGGACAGGCTACTGTAAACATTAATTCCGTATGTCACTTAAATAGACCGTAAAAGAAATAAAAACAGTCAATTTTGTTTTGCAAGCCCGGCCGTGCCCACTGCGCCCCAAGCTGGCCATTAACACTGTGCTTTGACCCCTCGACGAGCGGTGCATCTACTATGTACACGTCGTCCTCTAATCAGATAGCACGTTCCTATAAGCACTGCTCGGCGCTTGATGCCGTTTTCAGCATGGGCGTCAGAACATTCGTGAGGCGCTGACCGACGTCCAGAAGCCCCGATCCTGTGCAAAATCTGCTGCGGTTCGTATGTCAAAAATAGCAGTGTCCTAGCCACATAAACACTGTCTCCGAGTGGACTTGCTGGCGTGGGGATCGCATCGGTCGCTATGCGCTAAGTGCCGAGACACGAGATAAAGCGGTATTATGAATGGCTAGTCAAAGCTTCAGCCATATTTCTGTGGACAAAGCGATGGCTGTTCATTCTCCGTCACACCATTATAGCGATGCTTATTGTTCGCCACCGCCTTCATTTGGCTCCGGGTCGAGTTGAGATGTATAAAGGGGGCTCAGGGATCAAGGTAACGACAGTTGATCGCCTGAACTCCAGACATGCCTGCCCAGACTCAGCGGACGTCCTCGCAGCGCCCCAAGACCGCTCCCCGTCTCTCTCCACCATCCCATCAGGCCCGCTCATCATCATCCCGAAAACCTTCACCCACGCCGTCCGCGCCTGCCAAGTCCTCATCGTCACGGGGGGTTCCCCGAGAGTTTGCGTGGACACACAGCGGCCCTGGGAATGGGATGGTGCTCTCATACAACGACCGGCACTCGTTCATCATGAAACCTGACAGTTGGGAGGTGCGCCAGTCCAGCATGCCTCGGCACGAACGATGTAATGACACCCACGACAGATAGCAGTCGACCTCGCCATCAGAGAGTTCCGCGAGCTGCAACAGATTGAGCGCAGCCGCATCACACTGGAGAAGCGCTGCGCCGTCGGGGAGGACAAAGTCCTGGTTCGCATCACGCCCGAAGTATGGACATCCGTCGTCGCGCCGCTCGTGCAATGGGAAGTCATCGAGGTGCACATCACGGAGGAGGAGGAGGAGGTAGTGGATACGCCCGCCGCGGTGACGAAGAAGCGAAGCAGCTCTGTTCTTGGGCGACTCTTCAATCGCTCCTCGTCTTTGAGTCGCTCCCCGTCTCCGAATCGCGGCCAATCTTCGAATCGCAGCCAGTCTTCGAGTCGTTCCGCTTCGCCGAGTGGCAGCTGTTCTTCCAGCCGCAACCACTCTCCGAATCGCTCTTCATCGCCGAAACATGACCTTCCTCCGAAGTACGAACGCCCGCCGAAGTATGAGGAATCGGTGGCTATGAAGAGCCATGCACGAGAGCCGAAAGACAAAGACCTGTTGAGCCCAGGCTGGGTTCCGCCTCCACGGCCCAGCTCACTGCGGTCGAAGACTCCCTAAAGTGAAAGCTTGGAAGGGTGGACGAACGGACAGTTTCACTATACTTCTGGGCAGGTACTTTTCCCACCTTGGTCGACTGTATAGTTATATTCTTGTTCTCCACATTGTATACCCCTTACTCTTCATCATATCCACGGCATTGGTTCTCTTGCATGCGCATCCTTCAGACATCCGTTCTCTTGCTTTTTGGGTTGTTTGCCGTGTATATTCAGTAAAGCTTTCCTGTTATCATGGTTAGTTTTGAATTGATATTGAATTCGTTGCTCGAGGATCGCGAAGCAAAAACTAAAATACTCGGAAAGAAAGTTGCTGAACCTCCTGGTAGAATTCTCCTTCGAGAAGACAGATCCCAGGTAGTGTGAAGATGCTTCGACGATCGGAGGCCAAGTCCCCGCTAAGTTGGCTGTGTCGGCGGTATAGCCAGGGGACTACAACCTCCATTCCCGAGCCTGCGGTCCTGCAGATCTGTGCGAGTCGACCTATCACCAGGCGCATGGCCTGAAATCCGAGAACGAACTGAATTAGCCATCGAGGACTGTAAAACTGCATTCTACAACTGTCAGCAAGCATAGCCTTGACCGCTTCGGGTAATTGTCTGCTCTTAAACGCCTCCGGTCCTCGTTTTTACACGAGTCCAATGGCTGAGCTCACTTTAGATCGTCATTTTGACGACGGTGCCTTACCTCCATCTTTGCGCGGGAGGCGGATCTTGGAATGTTGGGAGGAGTGTCAGGCGCCGCGCTATTTAGCGGTCAGCACGAATCGACCTGCTCCGTGCCGGGACAGCCTGTCTGAGCTTCATTTTTGGAGACGGAAAATGACAGGCGCCATTCGGAGCGTGCATGGATCATGTTCAACAGCTGTGCTTCCACCGTGTATGTAGAATAAGAATAACCTGAGGAACCAACACAGAGACGGATCGAGAATAGCACATGATAACGCACCTTTCACCACGCACAGAAGGTGTGCAATTGAACATCACACGATCCTCATCATTTTGACAAAGCAACACAGCATCAATAAGCCAGTCAATCGCGGGAGTGCCTGAGCAGCCCCTTGCTCCTGAACGTCGCGTTGTACTGCAGGAGGTTATTGATATCCCGCACCCAGTCGTCCTCCTTCCCCGGCCCCGTGCCCTCGGGCCTGTCCTCAACCGGCTCCGCGATGGACGAGCGGTTGATGCACGGGATGGGGTAGAGCGAGGCGCGCACGGCGACGGATTCGCCTGGGCTGAGGATGCGGGAAACCTGGCCGTCCATCGAGACGCTGGCAGAGGCACGGCTGCGGTCGCCGATCTAGGTGCGGGAAAGGTGTTAGGTGCAGTAAGGAGAAACGATGTCTGCGGGTGTGAGGCGGTGAGCCTGGCTTTGACTTACTCGGAGTGTTAGTGATGACGAGGCTGGGAAGACCAGTGGCCGGAAGGAGAGGCTGCGCGGGCATATGGGCGTGAGCACCAACGCGCTTAGCGAAGGGTGGACAATGGGTCCGCCTGCGGAGAGCGAGTACGCAGTTGAGCCAGTTGGAGTAGCCACGATGAGCCCATCGGACTGCGAGGACTGTACTGAGAAACTGTGCTTCCGGAAATAGAACGCGCTGGACGTACGACTGATTCCGTCAGATGCTGTCCGTCGACGAACGCGTCGATGGTGTTGAGGTGGGGACTGGATCCACGATGTAGCGCCACTTCGTTCATGACCTGCCAATCTGCCAAATATGCCGTCGGCGTCTGCGGGCATTCGGCAGAATGGATGGGCGGCGACGTACCTTCGCCATCGCTTCCTGTCCTGTTGCCATTTTTATCGAAGAAGGAGCATAGAAGACGCATGCGGTAGAGAACGGTTGCCTTTCCCTCGAAAACGGTCGCTATTGCTTTTGCGAAGTCATCGACGTCTAGATAATGACTTATTAGCAAAATTGTCATTGGCCGATATATTGCTCGACTCACGAAATGGAAGCAAGAAGCCCAATGTTCCCATCGAAAAGCTGAGCACTGGTGGAACTGCTCCCACACGAAACAGAGATGATGCATAGAGTATTGTGCCATCCCCACCGAGCGTCACGATCAGGTCGATCTTCTCGGCGCCCTCACCTGTCAAAAGATGAGATATGGACGACGTGAAATGCCAGCACGACTCACCTGGTCGCCAGACCTCAACCCCTGCCGGTATATCTGGACGGTCCTCGTGGAACACTCGTACATTTGGATAGTTCTGTCGCAGATGCCTGCATGACATCATGGATATAGCAGTTCTGAATCGCTTTGCGGACGACTACTCACTTCAGGAAGGCGTCAATCGCCTCGATGATAGGCCTCGTACGATGCTTGTTCACGATCAGGATAGATTTTGGTGGTCCTGAAGGCGGTTTGTCTTCAATGAAGAGATGGGTGAGCGTTCAGTAACTGCCAAAGGCGAAAATCACGCACGTAGCTGCAATGGAGGCGGCGTCACAGGAGCACTAGCGATTCCTCTCGTGTGCTGGATACATGATTTCCATCGATGGCCAAGCCAATTTGGTTCACAGCGAAAACCTGTCGCCCGAGCGAGTATCCGAGACTTGAGGCTACTGCGAATAACAGCCGAGGCACTGAACATGTCTTGCCACTATGGATTTGTTCCAATGGTTTCGGGTTTCGAGCTGCACAAGCGTGAAGATGCCTCAGATGAGACGCTTTTCTGAAGATGGATTATGGGATGAGACAAAAGCGAGCCGTATCCGAGTCAGAAAAACGGGCGTCGGTGTGAAGCGTAGGATCCAGACATCGTGGCAAGTGGACAAGACGAGGCCCGCATCGTCTCGTTAGATCATGGCTCCTGCCACCATCATGTTCAGCGACCATAGTACTCGGTAGCAGGGCTGAACGCGGCCACGTATCCCTCCATAACTCTTCTTGACTCGGGACGTTGCGCTGTCAGTAAGCCAACCTCGCATTTGCATCTACTCTCGCTGAAGCAGGCCTGTTTCAACATCATCCAGATACCCTCGCTTATACGCGACCATGATGAACCTGTCAACAATCACCCTACCTCAAACACCCTCCGATGTAGAAATTGCAGAAGATGCGACAAACACGTTCGCTGCTAAGGATCGCGACTTCACTGTCGCGCTGCCGGATGAACTCTTGATGCAGATTTTCATTGTATATCAGAACTGGACCAGGATCCATTTTGACGGTGAGTTCACCAGTCTATGCTTTGCTTGAATGAAATACTCATTTTCCGAAGGTCCTAGACCCATCTGGCTCATTATCACACAGATCTGCAGGCGCTGGCGGAATATAGCCCTCGCCTTTCCCATATACTGGAACGTTGTCCCGACATACCATCTTGGATGCACTGAAGCCATGATCTCGCGCTCGCAGAATGTGCCCGTTTCTATTGACTTCAGTATCAAACGGTGGAACCAAGTGGATACGATTCCTCCGGGCGCAGAGATTGCTTTGCAGCAAGTGCACCGAGCGTCCAACATCCACATATTCTTGAACCGCGGCGCTATCGACCAAGTCGTGGAACGGCTGAACGACGCTCAAATGCCACTTCTGACCGAGTTCAAGCTGATTTTCAAGCGCGGAAACACGAACGTCTTGGAGAGCTACGACCTTCCTGTATCCTTTCTCCGTGCTGACCACGCGCCTTTATTGTCTGCAATGCGTCTCTCTCATTGTGGTCTGTCTTTCGACACTGTGGTTCCCCCAAACAACATCACGCGCCTGGAATTTGCACACATCCCCCGCTTACGACGGCCCACCACCTCCCGATACCGCGATCTTCTGAGCGGTATGCCTCAACTTGAAGTTTTCATTGTGGATTACGCCGGGCCACTTCTCGATGATCTCGCATCCGACCGGAAGGTCTCCCTCCCCTGCTTGCGGCATCTCACACTGGTTGACACCATCCGTTCATGCGTAACCTTTGGCCATCATCTCGATTTGCCGTCTTCGGCCTCATTGCGCCTCCTTGCTGTCCAAGACATTGCACCTGGCTCTGCTGAGTTCGGCCTTGCTGCATCGCTCGAAAGGGACATCGTTAATCTGGTCGATCAGCACTGCGCTGGGTGGAGGAAAGAACGTGCCGCGGCATCTGAGGAGCTCACCACACTCCACATCGACGAATCTCTTTTCATGAGCCTGTCGGTTCGCCTGGGCGGGGACGACATGGAAGCCGAAGCGCCGCCGCTCAGCAGGGCTTCTCCAGCCTATGACATTGCCGTCTCGTGGCCACGAGTGCCTGAGTTCCCACGCGTCGCGGCGGCCGTCCTCATGTCGAGGCTATGCGACAGCCTCCCTACAATGCATGTCCATACTATGCGCGTAGACGGCCCCTTCAGCATATCAGCGCGCAGGTGGAACGTGACGTTTGGGGCTATGGAGCGCGTCAGGGCTGTTTCGTTGGTTGGAGATGCCGTATACGGCTTCGTCGAGGCATTCTCCCAATTCGACACAAAGCACAGCGGCTCCTACAATAGCAGTCGGTTGTTCCCAGCCCTGGACGATCTCACCATCGACTGTGCAGAGCTTGTCGGGGCTGATGGTCAGTCTGCGATCTACGATGCTCTCAAGGACGGCCTGCGGAGACGTCGTGAATCGCGAGACGGGAAGAAGATGGACTTGCATATCCCTGGGCGCGTGCTGCCTGGATCGCAGGCAGACGAGTTGGCAGTAGACGCCAATGTGGATCGGCTTCCCAAGTCTGCTGCGTCCGTGCCTGACATTCATTTTCCTCATGACCCAGGTTTTTCTGGACAGATATACCATGATGGCGATCTAGACGGCATATAGAGGTTCGGTGGCGTCGCCAAGGAGCTGCTTTCTCCATAATACTCAGATTGTTGGCGTTCAGCATTCACGGCGTGCCGATATGTGTCTATTGGTGACCCACGTATGCCCCGAGGATATGTCATAGAAAGGCGTTCAAAAGCCTAAGTTGACGTGCATGAAGTCATTTGAAGACCGAGTTGGGCGACTGGCGTAATTCCAGGGCTCGAGTAGTCACTCTCAGCTCTGGTACAGTAGGTCCAGACTTATAATAAGTATCACCCGCATTCTCGAACGGTAGATTCATCCCTTCTGCATCCCATGTTCGACCAGGTACACGTGCCGACACTCTTTCTGTGGACACCTGTTGTGAGTGCTGCTGCGTTGCTGTACTGGCACGTCAGCCGGCGCCGTGGGTTGCCATTACCACCAGGCCCTACTGGGATTCCTATCATTGGCAATGCTCTGTCTCTGCCATCTCAGACGCCGTGGGTGACATATGCGGAGTGGTCCCGCAAATACAACAGTATGCTCATGCACCGTCTTCAGTTGACTTCTAATATACTTTGGACCTCTTTGACAGGCGAGCTGGTCTCGTTCACGATCTTCGGCAAGGTGCACATTGTGGTGAACTCGCTGCGTGCTGCAAAGGAACTACTTGAGGCTCGCTCAGCAATTTACTCCAACAGACCGCATATGACCGTATTAGACATGTAAGTCGCATGGTTGTGTGTTGACGGCACCATAAGTAATTCGTCTCTAGGTCAGGCTGGGATTTCAATCTGGGCCTCATGCCGTATGGCAATGGATGGCGCGCCCGTCGCCGTTTGCTTCACATTGAATTTGCCACCGACCGAGCTTCTGCGTATTGGCCTCTGCAGATGGCAAAAAACGAAGAAATGATCCGAAGGCTGTATGAGGACCCCGACGGGCTTCTAGACCATATCCGGGTGTAAGTAGCAGATTGGCTCGAGTTACGACCTTCTCTCTGACTGAACGTGTTGCCTAGGTCGGCTGCGTCGATAGCAATGGAGTTAGCGTACGGACTTGACATCGCGCCTAAAAACGACCCGTTCGTTGAACTGGCGCAGAAATCTGTGGCGATGGTTCCGCGAGCAGGCCGCCCTGGGGTGGTTCTGGTCAATGCACTGCCTTTTCGTACGTGACATTTCGTATTGTCGGCATTTATTGTTCCGGCTGAAATGCTCTGTCCAGTTCGCCATCTCCCATCTTGGCTGCCCGGTATGGGCTTCAAGAGGTCGGCAGAACAGTGTTTCAAGATGGTGACTGATATGATCGAGCTCCCCTGGGCAGCTGTGGAGCGGCAAGTGGTAATGTTGGATCTGCCAGTAATGAGATTTCTCGCGGCTGATTGTGCATCCTGTATATCATGACGTCTTCGCTGCAAAAGGCCGAAGGAACTGCTCGCCCATCGCTTACATCTTCTTGGATCATCAAGAACAAGGATTCAGATCCCGGAGAAGAAGCTGAGCGCGCCGCAAAGGATGCGAGTGGTGTTCTTTACGCAGGTGGGTGCAATCGACCAATTTTCCAGTATAGGACGCACTCTAAGATTTTGTTGTCTTGCTCTAGCTGGAGCGGACACGGTAAGTGATCGAGACATTTGTATCCGAGTCCCTTTGAAACGGGTCTATCAAATAGACTACGGCTACCCTGACAAGTATCGTGCTCGCACTTGTTCTCAACCCGGAAGTTCAAGTCAAAGCCCAGGCAGAAATTGACAGTGTCGTTGGGCGGAGCCGTCTCCCAACGTTTGACGATCGCGCGTACTTACCGTACGTTGAGGCCGTTGTCAGGGAGGTTAGGCGATGGCACCAGGCCCTGCCTCTGCCACCATCTCGGGAGGTGGACCAGGACGACATTTACATGGGGATGCTCATCCCGAAAGGTTAGCAAAATGCTGTGACTGCAACATTCTATACTCATTTTCTGGACAAGGAGCACAAATATTCACAAATCTTTGGTAATTTCTCCTTCCTGACAAATTCACGCTCGCCTGATGTCTGGTTCTACCCAAGGGCTATTACGCACGATCCTGACGTCTATGCAGATCCAGATGTATTCAGACCAGAGCGGTTTCTCACGAGCGAGGGAACTCTGGATAACGACAAGTCGTGGACGCTCTTCGGGTTCGGTAGACGGTCAGTCTTCCAACTTTTCGAGGATTTATGCTCACTTTCTGCCAACAGCGTCTGCGCTGGCCAGCACCTTGCTGACGCGACGATCTGGATTGTGACCGCTTCGATCCTTGCTGTCCATACGATCTCCAAAGCAAAGGATGCGCAAGGAAACGAGATCCCAGTGGAAGTCGCGACGTTGGATGGTCTGGTCTGGTACGATGAGTTCTTCTTGCGTCAGGCTGCGTTTTGGTCTGAAATATCATTTCAGTCATCCAGCCCCGTTCCGGCACTCAATCAAGCCGCGCGATGCGGAGGCGGAGGCCTTAATAAAGTCCCTTCGAAAGAATCGGGTTTATTGATATGCAGTCTGACGCTACCGAACCCAACATCATTGGGTCCTGTATATACGAGTTGCCGGACAGTGTTTGCCGGCGGGCATGTTTCTTGAGTCAGGAGAAAGCCCCATTTCATGAGGCGCACGTGGGATCACCTCGCGAACTGGGTACACTGCTCTGTCATACGTGGATGGCACTCCGCCATGGCCCATGGGGCCTCTCTTCCGTCAGACCGGTGAACTTTCAGTCTGTAATACGTTAGTATGCGTTTGCAAAGGCTTAATTGTTGAACAGAATTGTACCGATGGTGGCATGCGTCGACGTGCACTAGTAGGTGACTCTACCCCACTGTTCCCGATGACATCCCCGCGGGTATCAAGATGGTGCGCATCCACAATAGTGAGTAAAGTACAGCCGCGGCAGTCTACAGTGAGTCTACTAACTCCGTCAAGCTGTGCCTGACATTCACTTTCCTAATGACCCAGGTTTTTCTGCACAGTTGTACGACCATGACGATCTGGAGGGCGTACAGAGATTCGATGGCGTCGCCGACTTTCCCCGTAATTCTCACGTCGTTGGAGTTCGGCATCCACGGCGCGCCGATATGTGTTTATCAGAACCACGCATGATCCACGAATATGTCATAGAGGGGCCTTCGAAAGCTAAGTTGACGTGCGTGTAGTCCGGTGAAGACTGAATTGGGCGATTGGCGCAGTTCCAGTGCTCGAGAAAGTACGCAGGGCTCTGACACAATGGTGGATCCAGACTTATAAGAAGTGTAGCCCACACTCTCGAACGGCAGACTTCCTTCTACCTCCCATGTTTGACCAGGCACACTTGCCGATACTCTTTCTCTGGACGTTGACTGTGAGTACTGCTGCGTTGCTGTACTGGCACATCCGCCGGAGCCGTGGGTTGCCTTTACCACCAGGCCCTACTGGGATTCCTATTATCGGCAATGTTCTGTCTCTGCCATCTCAGACGCCGTGGGTGACATATGCGGAGTGGTCCCGCAAATACAACAGTATGCTCATGCACCGTCTTCAGTTGACTTCTAATGTACTTTGGACCTCTTTGACAGGCGAGCTGGTCTCGTTCACGATCTTCGGNAAGGTGCACATTGTGGTGAACTCGCTGCGTGCTGCAAAGGAACTACTTGAGGCTCGCTCAGCAATTTACTCCAACAGACCGCATATGACCGTATTAGACATGTAAGTCGCATGGTTGTGTGTTGACGGCACCATAAGTAATTCGTCTCTAGGTCAGGCTGGGATTTCAATCTGGGCCTCATGCCGTATGGCAACGGATGGCGCGCCCGCCGCCGTCTGCTTCACCTTGAATTTGCCACCGACCGAGCTTCTGCATATTGGCCTCTGCAGATGGAGAAGAGCGAAGAAATGGTTCTAAAGTTGGATGAGGACCCTGATGGGCTTCTCGACCACATCCGGGTGTAAGTATCAGACTGGCGCGAGTGCATATATCCTCGAACAGCTGAACATGTTTTCTAGATCGGCTGCATCGATAGCGATGGAAATAGCATATGGACTTGACATCGCGCCTAAGAATGACCCGTTCGTTGAGCTGGCGCAGAAATCTGTGGCGATGATTCCGCAAGCAGGCCGTCCTGGAGTGGCCCTCTTCAACGCACTGCCATTTCGTATGTGGCCTTTCCTCTTGCCGGTGTTGACAGGTCCGGTTGAAATGCCCTGTCCAGTTCGCCATCTCCCATCTTGGCTTCCTGGTATGGCCTTCAAGACATCGGCAGAGAATTGTTCTAAGATGGTATCTGATATGATCGAGATTCCCTGGACAGCTGTAGAGCGGCAAGTGGTAATGTTGAATCCGTATGCCAGAGGTTTCGACGACTAATTATACACCGCCTGTATTATGGTGTCTTCGCTGGTGGAGGTGGAGGGAACTGCTCGCCCATCGCTTGCAGCTTCTTGGATCATCAAGAACAAGGATTTGAATCCAAGAGAAGAAGCTGAGCGCGCTGCAAAGGATGCGAGTGGTGTTCTTTACGCAGGTGGGTACAATCGACTAGTTTTCCGGTATAGGACGTATTCTGAGACTTTGTTGTCTTGCTTCAGCTGGAGCAGATACGGTAAGCGATCGAGACATTTGTATCCGAGTCCCTTTGAAACAGATCTATCAAATAGACTACGGCTACTCTGACGAGTATCGTGCTCGCCCTCGTCCTCAACCCGGAAGTCCAGATCAAAGCCCAGGCAGAGATCGACAGGGTCGTCGGGCGAAACCGTCTCCCGACATTTGACGATCGTCCGCAACTTCCATATGTTGAGGCCGTTGTCAGGGAGGTTAGGAGATGGTCTCAGGCCACACCCCTATCAATAGTCCGGGAAATTGACCAGGACGACATCTACATGGGAATGCTTATCCCGAAAGGTAAGCAAGATTTTGCGACTGAAACGTTCCATACTCATTTTCTGGACAAGGAGCACAAGTATTAACAAATCTTTGGTAGTTCCTACTTCCAGATGAATCTAAACTTATCTAACATCTGTTTCTGCTCATAGGGCGATAACACACAATCCTGACGTCTATGCAGAGCCTGACGCGTTCAGACCAGAGCGGTTTCTTACAAATGAAGGATCTCTTAATAACGACAGATCGTGGACGCTTTTTGGGTTCGGCAGACGGTCAGTATCGCAGCGTTCCGAGGATCTGTGCTCAACTTCTACCACAGCGTCTGCGCTGGCCAGCACCTTGCTGACGCTACGATCTGGATTGTGGCCGCTTCGATCCTTGCTGTCTATACGATCTCCAAAGCAAAGGATGCGCAAGGAAACGAGATACCGGTCGAAGTCGCGACGTTGGATGGTCTGGTCTGGTACGATGAGTTCTTCTTGGGTCGGGCCGCATCTTGGTCTGAAATATCATTTCAGTCATCCAGCCCCATTCCGGCACTCAATCAAGCCGCGCGATGCGGAGGCAGAGGCCTTAGTGAAGTCCCTTCGAAAGAACCGAGTTTATTGATATGCAGTCTGGCGCCACGGAACGCAATTTTATCGGGTTTTGTGTATATACGAACGATCGCACAATATTGAGCAGCGGGCGTGTTATTTGAGTGAGTAAAGCGAAAGCCCTACTTCGCGAGGCGCATATGGGATCACCTTGCGGCCGGTTTTCACTGTTCCATTCTAACTGCACGATGCTTCGGTGTTCCGGCATGGGCACCCTTCCGGTCAGGCCCAGTGAACTTCCAGTCTAAAGTATGTTGGTATTCGCTGGCAAAGGCTTAATTGTCAACCAGAATAATACCGATGGTGGCATGCCGCAACAAACACTACTGTACCATTTCGGTCGTAGGCTCGCGAATGTTGGGTGTGACCAAAAAATTGAATTCCAACAAATCAAAAGAAATTTATACGCACCATAAAAACCTAGGCTCGCAGACCTCTGTGACCTGTGACGCGAGCCTACGACCGAAATGGTACAGTAATCCATTTCCAATAGCGTTCACGTTCTCCAGAATCGAGTCCAGAGCTTCCATTGCCCATTTGGCTTCTAATACACAGGTATGTAAAAAGGCGCGGTATCCTAGACATCTCACATGAAACTTGATAGCATCCTGCCCAAATCGTCTTCCGAGTTCACTTTAACACCAGTCTGCACATCCAATCGAAAATTTCTCATCCGCCCAGCCCTGTGTCTTTGNTTCTCGAACCATCTTCAATGTCCCTGTATCAGCCTCCGTCAAATTGGTCCACGTGTCATGGGGCATACCATGCTCAGGACTATTGGCCTACCGTGCCAGGTTGGGTTGAACTCGCCGAGGAGAAACGTTTCCACAGTCAGGAAGCCGAGCGAGTTGTAGAAGCCAGTGTTATTGATGTTCGACGATATCAGCCATGTCTTGTGCCCTTGAGCGTCCGCCTGCGAACGAGGCGGTGGAGTGCGAATCAGCTCAGTTTGTGACTCTAGCCCTTCACGTCCTTTACTCACCTCATTCGTCAGACTCCACGCAAGCGCGCTACCATATCCGCTCCCTTGACACTCGGGAGCCGTTGCAAGAAGATC
>SFCI01000830.1:0-14652 GCA_004681135.1 Hericium alpestre | reverse complement strand
AGGTTGACGAGAAATCACAATCAGGTGCCGTGCTTCAGCTCCAGAGTTGAAACTCGAATCGAAACTGATTGTGTTTCTTCCCACGTTTTTCGACACAAAAACAACTTCAGAAACACTTTCAATAATCAGTGCATAATCAGCTACTCTGAAAGCCCCTAATGTGCGCGGGCGAACTCTACTCATATTATCAAGCTTGATTATACCTTCTCTGACTCTGTTCCAGATTCTTCACGTGCTGGATGCTTCGTATGACAGCAGAGTCAGCATTGATATATTGATATGACAGGCTGAGTGGGTCCTCGAGTTCCCCGAAGCGCTGTCACTTGTGATGTAGCTACAGGGCCAGAGCACAGAGCATTTCCTATCGTGTTCGCGCTTCTATCTGACCATCTGATCATCGTGTGGTCGATACCCGCAGAGCAGCGCTTAGCTGCGGAAGCATATATAGCTGTCCTCGGGTTGCGTGTAGCTTCAGAATCGCGTGTCGTACGTGTCCGCAGAACCAATGGGCAATACCAACTCATCGAGTTCTTCCCGTAGGTGAGCATACAGCTGGCCGCCATTGACTTATTAAGATTAACTCGTCTGGTTGATTGTACTAGTAACGCAGAGAAGGTTTCAGAGACAGATGTCAAGGTGGTCTCACCTGGTCCTGTTGGTTCCCCAGGCATGCCAACAGACGGTCGGATTCCGAAGACCACCGGCAATGTTTCTTCCCTTCGTCCTTTATTCCTAGCTAGGGCCAGTGTCGTTGAAGATGTCGGAAGTCCAAAGGTGGAACTGAATGTGCCAAACGCACCTATTGGGAAGTTCAGGTAGATATTTCACCTTACTACTGCCTAGTACTATACTCATATGTAAACACATCTCTCAGTGACTCCGGGACGTATACCATTGAAGGCATGGGCAATGACTCTGCCCCACGGGTCAGCGGGCTGCTGAGCAAGGAGCGCTCTGCCATGGTATCTAGTAGCAGTCGTTCGGTATTCACGGACGGCCGGCCGGTATGCCTCACGGCAACAACTCATCCATGTCGGTGGCTCCATCGCCATCATCAACCTCGCAGATAGCTTCTACATCGAAGACTTCCCAGCCGCCAACCCAGTTTGTTTGGGCTCAGGGCCCTTCCATCTCTTCGACTGCATCTTCTTCCCGCTCCCAACCCCCCGTTCCTTCGGGTGAAATCATCGCAAACGCACATTCGAATGCTCATGGCTCTCATTCCCGCCGTCCAAGTGCGCTCGGCTCGGGCGTATCCATCAAGGATGGTATAAATGTGCCCGTGCCCCGCAACACGGTAGGCACCTCTAAATCAGGTCCGTATCTATGTTTGTGTGCATTCTCGCAGCTCAGAGCTGATCTTTCTATTCAGCTGTCACTTTCAGATCCGTAGACGATGCGGCGACGCCTATATCGTCATCTCCAGCCTCAGCGCCTGCCATTAGATCAACAGCAGACGGTGTCAAGAGTTTTGGCTCTGTTTCTGTTCAGAATGGTGCCTCGAAAGCCGTCTTCATACGACCATTCTCGCTCTCATCAACATCTAACACATCCGCGTCGATCACTCCAGCATCATTGTCAACTCCCAAAAGCAAAGGTTTCGATGCATCAAAACTATTTCAAGGTCCGCGTAAAACGACGCCAACACCACCATCCGCCGAAGCGAGCGCTTTGCCCTCGGGCCGACCTACATCCCTCCCTCCCGTGCCATATGCTGCGCAGCCCTTTACATCCGGCCAAACACCCAACATGCCCTCGCCGACTTCTACCGTACGGCAAGGATTCTATGTGCGTCGAGTAATTTCCATCTGCCCGATTTCCGACTAAATTTCTTGTCCGTAGTACCATGGATCTCCCGTCCCTCCAGAGAAATACATACACTCACCTTATGGGTGGCAACAACTGCTTCCGCCACAGCGCACGCACGCACAGAGTCCTCTTGTGATGTCCAAGGCCGACATCCTCAAGAAAATCAGCGTGGACACGACGTCGTTCTTTATCATTCGTTCACTCGATGGGGCCGAAAAGTACATCAGCACTCTTCCGCAGGAGTACCGATTCCTACTTGTCAACAAGTTTGCGACGCAGGCTGTGGAGTCAGAGGAGACCGATGCGCAACTGGTCGCTGACTTCTTCGCATGTGTACGCAAGAAGGACCTGTGCAGCGCCACCTTATTTGAGGAGGGCCTGACACCGCTGGCTAAGATCATTGATAGCATTGGGGTGGACACAGCGAAGCCTCTCTATCTCTTCGTGATCGTGGTGAAAGGGACTGGCCTGCATGAGAATGAGGGGTGCCGTGCACGAATAGCTGCCCAGTCCATGGACAGTGAAAAGCTGCTGAGTCTGTTGGCTCCTAACACGTGCGTTGACTACTGGCACGATGCTCAATTCAAGAAACAAATCTTTCGCGATATAGCGGAGTTCTTCCGGCTGCGACTGGTCAGCGAAGCTGAGGCTTACTTTGTTAATCTTCCTCCGATGCACCGCCCGTTCCTGATACGCAAGTTAGCAGAACGAGCCATGACTTCATCATTGGATGCGGACCTCGCCGTGGATCTATTTCGAACAGTGTGGCAGAAAGGCCTCTGCTCCAACGCATCATTTGCATATGGTTTGGGCTTACTTGAGGGAGTTTGTACCGATATCGAGCGCTCTATATAAATTACCGTCCTGGGCCCTTCATGTCTAATTCAATATCTGACATATCAATGATTCCCTAGTCAGACTCGAGGCCATATTGATAAGTAGGAGACGGCATACTTATCAGACTGGTAGAAGATGACAGACACAGGTCTGTGGGGCGGTGCCAAATTTGTCAGTGTTTAACTTGTTAAAAGCCATCGTGCCTCGCAGCCTAATGGTAAGTTTAGACGAGTTGTCGACATGGGCAAAGAACTTGACGGCGATGACAACGAGATGGTATCGGCTGGATCACGAGTCTCGGTACGTAGCTGCCCTAGATCTAGAGAAGGTGCTGTATCAACGTTAAGGATTTTTCGTCGCACGAATAGACTGCTTCCAGTGAGGACTGCTGAATCGCCATCCATATGACATGAGGGAGTGGTGGTTAAGTACAGTATCAAAATACGATCGCACTATGCTGAGACAAATACGCTGACTCACGAGCGAAGGTCTTGGACAACAAGTGCAAATAACGCATTTCCGCTTCGGGCGACGAAAGTCAGCGGGCCGGCGTCTTCAGACTCTACTTGCTGGTCGAGCTCAACGCTTTGCTGTATTGCGGGCCCTCTATTAAAAGGGTAAGGTATGCTCTTTATGCACCTGGTTCCATTCCTTAATAATTTACTTATACTTCTCGGACAAGGAGTCACAAACAGGACTCTTAGGCAGGCAAGAACACGATGCCGCTACCTCTCGTTGCGCCAGTCTTTGCGGCTGGTAGGGAGCCTCTCCCACCAGGAGTGACGGAGGAGGACCGGGAAAACATGCTTCAGGCGAAGAAGTACCAGGACAACATGCAAGCTGGAATGGAGAGCTGCGTGGCAAAAACGGTGATTGCTGGCGGTGGAGGTGCGTCTACGGATCACTCATAACAGCGCCTGCATTCCTATACTGACTTGGTTTGCACATGTAGGTTTCGCAATTGGAGCTTTCTTCTCGTTGATGTCCGCGTCATTTGCCTATGAGGACCCGTTACTTCGACAGTCTATGAACAACAAGCAAAAAACCGTCGAGATCTTCAAGGACATGGGGAAAGGAATGTGGAGGAGTGGAAAGGGATTCGGAAAAGTGGGCGCGCTGTTCGCGGGGATTGAGTGTGTCATGGAGTCGGTCAGTCGTTACTCCCACTCATGCACACGACACTTGTGTGAACTGATGATTCATCTCTCTTGCCTCGCGCCACGCAATGTAGTATCGTGCAAAGAACGACATGGTCAATCCAGTGGCTGCCGGATTCGTCGCCGGTGGCATCTTGGCGCGAAACTCGGGGCCAAAAGCTGTGCTTGGTGGTGGACTGGCGTTCGCTGCGTTTTCGGCTGCAATAGACCTATTCCTTCGACGAGAGACCCCAGAGTAAGTTTGCACAAGAATCTATGTCTTTCATCGCGCTGATGCAGGCCTACAGCGACGATTGATCTCATACCTGGAGCTTTATGACCCGGAGGCATGGCATAATTTATTATCACCCATATAGATCACTGTACTGCATTTCACCATTTACCACCTATAATACTGATTACCCACACTCACGGCTTTCGCCCGCTTCCCTCGAGACAACATCTGAGCCAGAAGATCTGCAGCATCACCTTCTTCCGGACGTCGTTTCCTCTCCCACGGGATTGGGCAACCTATACCGATTCCACGGTATGCTGCGGTCGCCGCGTTGCCACGATCTCTGTTTTCTCGTGTGCACTTCCAGGACATGTCGCGGGTGCAGACGAGCCTGCTACTGTGAATTTTCTCGTCCATCTCACCACTTTACCCGTTCCATGGGTTGCAGACAGCACGTGCATCACTGCCTTCGCCATGTCCACGGATGAAGGACGGAAGCCCTCCTCGCCTCGCACTCTATCCTGTGAGCTTCCAAGCTGACAATCCTACTGCGGTCCTATTTTTGCCTGCAGCTATACGGTATAGCACCGCCCGGTCTGCCAAGTTGCCAAGTCGTTCAGCACGTCGAGATCGTCGTCCATGGATTTCTGTCTTCCCACCGGTGGTGTCCATGGTAAAATTGTCCTGTAAAAGTTGTGTGATACACTTCTAGTGCATCACATAGCGCGCCAGACCGAGTGTCGAGCAGCATTTCTAGGAAATTCGTTCTCCACGCCAAGTACCGAGCATACCTCGCGTGCTCCGAGCCGTCGTCCACGCCACTACGCCCACCCTCCAATCCACCCGTCCCTTTCCTTCCCGGCAAGTTCGAAACCGTATAAATACAGCCTGACGCTGCCTCAGACTCCAGCTCAACAGAGTTGCACATCCAGCACAACAAGCAGACATGCAGTTCAACCGCTCTTTCCTCGCCGCCTTCCTCCTCGTCTTCGTCCTGCTCTCCTCACCTGTCCTCGCTCGCCACGGCGACGATGACGACGGCGACGGCGACCGTGGTGGCGACAACGATGGTGACCGTGACCGCGATGGCGACAGGGTGGACACTTTCAATCATTTTCCCTGTTGACGAGCTGCCGCTGACCGCTATTTGTCTGCAGCGCGCCCTCTTCAACTGAACATTGCGCTCTGTGAGCGTTGGACCCTAAGCTGTATGCATCGGTAGGCATCCGCCCTGTTTCCCTCCGTTCCTTTCTGCTAATGGAGTGTTCCTCCCTGTGATAGATTAGGGTTGTACGTTTTAAGTGGCGAAGTGTGTTATAGGTCTTCACTGGACATATGTACATGGCTGGCTGGTCTGTTTGTACGAGCACGATCGTTGGTCAATGGCACGCAGGCATGTGTTCGGTGACTTCGCGCGAGCCTAAGTTTCAAAATCCAGCAGTCATACATTCATTCACGACGGTCGAGACTCAGAGCATGTTATATAGGCTATACAGGCATAAGAAAGAGCATAACATAAGGCTACAGCGCAGCTGCCGCTGCCATGCTATAGCGGAGATTAGTGATCCTAGGCCTATATAGTATCAATACATTCTAATTGCCTTCTACATCACAAACCCATTAAACATAAAAGCAGCAAGCCAAAGAACTACGCGCGCACAGGCGAATTCGACACGGCCTCATACGGCGGCGGCGCCTCGCCCTCCTCGCTCTGCTGCCCCGTGATGAGCGCTCGAATACCATGTTCTGCGTGTACAGCGGGTTGCTGCTGCCGCCTCCTTGCGGGCGCGCCGCGGTCACATGAACTTTCACGTGCGGCAATTGAGTGGCATTCATCCCGATTCGTCCGTAAGGCCGCTCCCTATTGCGCCACTCCGAGTCCTACTAACCTAGGCGCACGCGGGCGATGGCAAGATGCTTGCGGAGCTGCGTCGCGGCACATGACAAGCGCGCATTTCCTTTTTTGGGTTCTTCCCCCCGACGCCGAACGACCGTGTCCCCCCATGGTGAGCTCTTAAACACAGAACGACTATCTTCTGTGTAAGGTCTGCTCGGAGACTAATGGTGAGCTTGGTCTGTGACGACGATATTGCCCGATGTCTTCCGTTTCGCCCACAATTTCATCTTCCCTGGTTTCGCTGTCTTCAGCTACCATCCAGCCCGCCATGGCACACACAATATCATCCCCTTCACGTCGCTTTCACGGTGTCTTTGCAAGCGACCGTTAGTACTGACACCGTCTGCGGTTTTCGTTGAGGCCAGTTTTCTCCGGATTGGCTATTTTTACTGACTTGCTCATGTGGTCTTGGCTGAATCAGGTCCGTACGCTGATGTTCGTCAGCATGCTTTTTATTTTTGCGTGTAGGATGTCCCCGGATCCGAACCTCCCTGCCGACATTGGACAAGGACTGCAGTGCGTTTTTTTGTGATACAATCTTCGTTCTTATGTTCTCGTGTTGAGAAAATATACTGTCTATAGGCCTATGAACATGTGCTCGTAATCTGCACATACCGCTTTCCGTGTTAGAAAGTGCACAAGAAGGTCAGTTGACCACGTCGACCCCAAATCGTCATAATTTCATCACGATCTTCTACTGATCCTCGCGACAAAGGAACGGAGAAGCTACTCACATGCGACTGCACCTACCGGCGGTCCGTCAAGGAACATCTTGTCTCCACAATTGAGATTACATCATAAGTCAATGTCCTCGAACTCTGGAGTGCCGTTGAACCTCGATCTCCAGGTCTTGCCTACGAACGTCTAGCTAGGCACGAGGTTTGTTGCTTCGTAGGATCATCCGACTTGACTTCTTTGTCCAACTCCCTCCCCGACGATGAACACTGTAAACTGCCTGGAAGCTTCCAAGGTCCGATATAGAGTCATAGCAGATCGTTCCGAGCCCGAATAGTACTTACAGTACATGGCGTTCCTGACAGTAAGGGAAACATGCTTCTTCGCTTTGTCAAGCACTTGGCCGGCGCGACATTACTGCGCTCAGACTTCAGCACAGACCCCTTACGCTATCGCTGCTTCTTCATTCCAAAGCAAGTTCTTCTGTCGCACGATGTCGATATTGACAAAATGAACGAGAACCCTCGTGACTCCTGACATCCCCGGCCGGTTAGAAATGACAATGCAATCCCAAATTCAATATCGAGTTATATGGCTCTATCCATACAATTTCGTAAACTATCAATAAATAAGCTATTGCCTTCCAGGTCCGTCAGATCTCTCAACTCTATCTCACGGATCCGAAATGTAACGAAGACAATATCCTAGATTCGCGTCAAGGATGTTTTGGGCACGATTGATCTTCGGCGACGCTCCACCTCCAATGACATACTGTAGGTCGAATATTCCGCTTAGTAGATTGTTGCCTTTCTGGAGGTCGATGACCGGCGTACGGGGCAGAGACGCAGATTGGACGTAGAAGCCATGCTGATGATCATCTGCCAACGGCGGAAACCACATCGGCATTCCTTCTGTGAAACCAGTATACTCCAGGTCAAGGTCGATAATTATCATTCACAGATAGTCGAGAAGAAAAGCCACAAATGGTATGCTGAAGATGGAGATTTGAGGTCGCCCAAGTAAGTTGGTAGCTTCCGTTCAACGGAGGCTTTTGGTGAACTTGCAAACGTCCAGGAAAGGAAGTTATCTAGGAACAAAATATCCAGGTACCTCGATTTTCGACTCGATCTCCGCCACCATAGCGATGACTCGTCGAAGCCAGCAGCTTATTCCGACATTGTCAAGGTTCTACCATCTCGTTCGAGAAAGGAGCATTACATCACGCCTTTCAGAGCCTCAGCTACACGGGGATTCTTCCGGTCCGGTTACGATGATACTGCATTAAATACTCTCTAATATGTATAAGGTACGTGCTTCACCGGGGCTATGCCACCTTCTTCATTTCCTTCTTCTCCTTTCTAATCCTCTCCATCCCAAGCCGTATATCCCGTGCCGTCATAACCGTCTCCAACAGCCCATGCACATGATGCGGCGTCCAGCCCTCCGGAAATCGTTCTTTCGAGAGCCACTCCCGAAAGCGCTCCAAAGGGACACCGTCCACCTCCTCCCCCTTCTCCGTGAACACGCCGAGCGAAATCGAGACTTCTCCGCGTGCGATCTCCCCATGCAACGCGTCCAGGGGAACAGTCTCGTATGCATCCTCCTTCGCGACGCGCACCGCCGCGATATCCTCCGCCCTGACCTTCGCCGGCAGCTTGCTCAGGAAGTCCTCGAGCTTCTTCTCGTTGGCAAACACAGGCGCGTATTTTTCCCCGTCCGCGTCGTCGTGGTACAGCGACGCGTTGTGCTCGATCCCGCCGTGCGCCGCAAAGTCGTACAAGTCGAATGGAGGCATTTTGCGCATGAGGACGATGGCGCCGTATCCGAGCAGGTAGCCCAGCGGCGCGGACAGGCCATATCCCTCCATTAATGCTTTAGTGAGCATGATTGAACTGATGTTCTTTCCGTCGCGTGGGCTGACGACATGAGTGCATCAGTGTACTACCCCAAAATGTAGATGAACTGGAGATAGGTAACTCACAGATACCCATGGTTGGCCAGGGTGTTGAGAGCGGGACAAGGACACCGCGAGTCGCCGGCTTGAGCAGGACACCAGCCATGTTTGCCCGTAACCGGACAGGTGCCTTCGGCATGAGAATGGGCTTCAGCAGACGACATTGAGGAGATAAGGAGTGAAGACCAGATGTGAAAAGACAAGAATGAAAGTATTCGATGAAGGCTCGTACCAACCCATATTTATGTGCGGGAGATTCGGCTAAATGTTATATCGTACAGGGATGTGCGACCCGGAGGTTGTCTAGGATGCGATCAGATCATCTTTGGCTTCAGTCAGTGGACCGGGATCCCCTTCAAGGTGTGCGCATAGGTCTTATTTCGTCTATTTCGGCAGCCCATACGACGTTTGCTAATTAGGCGCCAGCGAGCGCAGTCTCTGGAGCTGCAGCGAAACAGCTTTCCTGCCAGTAGGCGCCAGAGCACTATTTGGCTGGACTTGGGTACCAACAGTACGGCACGTTTCAGGCATCCGGAGATCGTAGCCCCAGACCTTCCGTGGTGCCTTTTCAATGGCGTTGTAAAGAAGATGCACAGGTCACCAATGCTATCACTATCACTATACTCTTTATTCAAGGTGCGCCATGATAGTACCTTTCTCCCGTCAGAGCGTGCTTGCTGTTTTCAAGACGGCCGTCTCGTTAGTCTCCGTTGCTGGCGTCAAGCAGGAGATAGACATCCGCTGTACAATCTGTCTCCTGCAGGACGACCTCAATATGTCCAATACGTTCGTANCGCGGTTNAGCTGACTATTCACGCCGACCAAGACGATGCGGCGGTCTAAGAAGGACCAAACTGCGTTACTGACCGCTCGCGGGGCCTCCCCTGATCTTCATCGAACTCCTACTTCTCCACCTCCGCCTTCCTGTTCTCCGAAACCCCAATAGTAGTCTTCTTGCAATCTGGGGAAGCATCCGACGGGTCGCAATCCTGTATGTCAAATAAAGGAGATAAAACCGGACATGAGCGCTCCGCTGNAATATTTCTCGTCGGCGGGGCAGAGAATTCTCATCGTCAGGCGCGTAAGTAGTATTTGAACACCGGCATGCAGGGAAAGGGTTGCCTTTGCGCTGGCGCTAAACCACACGATCGTTTNATAGCAATCGACGTGGCTTTTGCAGCGGATGATATATGACGGTACAGGGTACACAGGCTTGAAGCTTGAAGCAAGAGTAGACGTTGATCGGTGGATACATGAGTCACCTCTTACAGCGGGTGGCGTTCGCCATGCCCACCATGAGCGGGCGCTCCGTTAGGCTGTGCTCTTAAGCGCTCGATATGTGTTAAGTCCCAGTGCTTGTCAGATGCTCTCGGAGCTGATTGAGGAACAGTGTAGGACGGTGCTGGCGTTTGGGTCCTCGGAACGGATTGAACCCGGTCCGGGCAGTACAGATGATTAAAATAGGGGGCCGAACCCGAGGAAACGTGAATGCGAGACGTGTTTCCTCTCTAGCCAGATTCTTCGTAGATGCTTCCTAAAAATAAATAGTCAAGCATTTTAGGGCAAGAGAGACTATCCAGGACTTCGATTTGCAAGCGCTTGAACGAAAAATGGATGCGTCAAGACTGGGTTGAGGCCTTGTACCGATCTCAAGAATTCCCCAAGGACCAAGCCGCCTGCTGTAACTGCGCAGTCGCGCTCGACCAAGACAATGGATCGATGGCAGGTGTTGCCATTCTGGCCNCTAAAAGACTTTGAAACAGTTGGATTATGTCGATCACGAAATAATTGTACGACAAACAGGGCTGTNCAGAGACATTGANTTTCACCCCAAAACATGTGTCCAGAGAACGAGAGTCATGACAAAGAGTACTTATGATAGACCCCGACTGGATCAGTGATCTAGTCAAACACAAGCACAAACGTTGCTGGATTACGGTCTATCCACCGTCATGCCTGCGAGATTACCAGNGACAGAGTGGCAGTATAAATTCCGGATTCGAATAAACATTNAGAAACGTANACCCACAGGCAGACAATANGCAGCTGCTTTGAATGCATCCATAAACTAAGGAAACTGAAACCAGCCTGGATCTGCTCCAGTGGCGTTCCTGTGGCGACGGCCGCCCAGCTCCCGGCTGTGTCACCTCGAGCACCGGTAGAAATCTGCTCAGCAAACAGCTGCATTACTTACCGTTCTCGCACNGTTGTCTGCCATCATTATTGCAAGACACTGTATCACTTCTACACTGTGGAGCAAGTCAAGTAGTTCTGCTGATACCGATTCCGGTGGAATCTACTTACGTTCCGGTGTTTCACGCACGTTGCTCCACTAACGCTATNACGTCCTACTNAAATGCAGTGGGCCGTAAACTTCCGTAGAATGGGTTGAGGCGATGTGCCTGTACGTCGGTCAGTTAAAGGATTATGCTGCCAAGAGCAGCTTGATTCTGTCATTGACGGTGAAAAAATGGCTCAAGAGTGATTATGGATTTATCATCGGACTGCACGATAGGATGGGGGTGGGAGGACGAGGCGGAGGAGTGTTATGACAGATGACCAGGACATGACACCTGCAGTTGATCGAGTTGATCAGACCGACAGCGCGATGGAGGTGATCACGTTGGTTTTCTAGAGAAGAAACACGTTGCATATAGGGCCATCAGAGACGAGTAATTGGCACCGTANAGNAAAGTCCGGAATTGCGTTGAAGACCGTAAGCTGGAAAACGATATCTGTCAGCCTAAGTAGGTGAGTTAGTAAACTGTTAGTAATGAGATATTTGAGGAAAGACACCGCACCAGTCCTGGGATTGTCCTGTATAGTCCACCGCCCGGTCGACCAGTTCTAAGTTTCTACGTCCTAGTCAAGGCCTCAATGTTCGTGTTGGTGAACATAATGGTAGTCAGAGACGCGAGATTCTAGCGCGATGATCTGCGATGACATCGGTGGCGGTGCCACGTGATCGCGTAGCACGCTGTCGACGCTTCCGCCGTTCGAGCTTCAGTCTTCAAGCCTCTTGCTCGCTGTTCGCGACAGCGATCACGATGGTTTGGAACTCAAGGCCGAGCAAACCAGATGTTCCTGTATCTTGATCATGGTCTCGTGCCTGGGAGTCGATTTATTTTTTTCACCGTCATGGCACTCTGTTTGAGAAGTTTACCACACCCAGTGACCACGGCCAGCCAATCGACGGCCCGCACTCCCTTCGTTTCCGTGCATCTGCTGGGCCAATTTCCGCCATCGTTCCTCGATGCGATGAATATAAAATGGAGTGCTTTGAAGGGCTGAGCCAGACGTCTTGGAGACAAGTTTGCCATGACATTCACGTCTGCGCGGCTCCTTGCCGGCGTCATCGCTCTCGAAGGTATTCAGTACGACGGTTGGATCAGTCCAGAGAAATACTCATGTTAACGATCTACCCGTACAGAGTATTTGCACAGCCACAATCATAGCCTTTACCGCTGAAAAAGAGGCCGGAGCGGGACTCGAACCACGCCTCACGATAAGAAAACATAAGCACAATGTAGGCAGCTTAGCCACTAAGGCAGATTGCTTGAGATAATGGTAAAATATTATATTATCTATGTAGTTTTACATGCCCTAATATTCAAATCATACAGATCGATCAGTATCAGCCATGAGACAGACCTATCGGTAACTGAATACTCTCATTTGCGTGCACACCGGTTGAGGTTGGGATGGGCTGGGTTGGGATTGGGGTTGGGGTTGGCAGTTGGGTTGGGGTTGGGTTTAGGTTGAGTTGGCAGGTATATGTTTGCTTGGAAGTGGGACTGATATATCGGTCTTTACACTGACCTTGGCATTTACATCTCCGAAATTCTCCGTCGAAGTGACATCCCATCATATAAATATGGACAAAGAAATATGCATACTATGTCTGGCCTAGAAGAGAACAATTGCCTAGAAGAGAACAACTGTCCTCTGGTGGCACATTCCTTGACTCATTTTCTTTGGAAATATTCATACATGACCCTTAGATATAGTAAAATAGCACTGTCTAATTTGTTTTGTATAAAGCGGGGGAGACAGCATTGAAATCGCAAAAAAACGGACAAAGAGGGCTGATGTATGCAAATGTGCCATCAGTCGAACTCAGATCCCGCAGATCGGGCACGATTTCGAGCGCGATTTTTGGCAACGATGATTATTAGACGAGTCGCATGCTATCTACCAATTTTCTAGGGTGTAGATGTGCGAGCAAAGCACTGCTCGACAAGCGATGCAGAAAGGCGTTACAAGCCGTTACGGTGCTTGACCAGCATTTCAAGGACCGCCGGCATCAGCCGCAACTGCAGGAAATCGTCTCGCAGCCAGCAGAAACTGAACAGCGCCGACTTCGCAATCAGCTGATCCTTTCTAGAAGCCCATTCCTGCCTCGAAGCCGTGGATGCCGACCTCTCGTGTCCGCCGGAAAAATGCTCTGGATAAAAGGCATTGTGAGGACAACATCAATGCAGCATGTGCCGCATTTGCAGAAGGGAAATTCAAATCCATGAATGCTGCAGCTAAGCAATATAATATTCCATGGTCTACCTTTCGAAAACGAGCCAAGGGGATAACTCAATCCCGTTCAATAGCTCATGAGAGTGAACAGAAACTGAGTAGAGCACAGGAGGAGGTCCTCTGTGACTGGATCTGTTATCTTGGTTCGAAGGGATGCACTGTCAGTAAGGAGACAGTGGGCCCAAAGGTACAGAGCATTTTAGGAAACGATAAGGCAATCGGTGAAAGCTGGCTCCGACGCTTCATGGAACGCCATCCGGAACTCAAGTATAAGAGGCCTGCAGGGATCGATCTGAAACGTGCACAGGCTTTCAACCCCACCAGGGTTGGCGATCATTTTGACCAGCTTGGAGACCTCCTCGAAGAACATGCGATCAAATGGAAGCATACTTGGAACATGGATGAGAAAGGTGTCCAGCTCGGCGGCGGGCGGGGCATGGGCTCGAAAAAGTACATGTTCGGCTACGAGCAGCAGGATTGCGTCACGATGAAAGACTCCGACCTTGAGCTCGTGACTGTCATTGAGTGTGTCTGCACCGATGGAACAAGTGCCGTGCCACCGGGTTTCGTTTTTAAGGGAGTCAAGATGTGCACCGAGTGGTTCCTCGAGGATGAGGTCACCGAGAGTGGTGAAACGGTTGAATTTAACTCCAAGATCATGTAAGTTCAGCCGCATCCACGACCGGTTCCCCGTGCTGATTATGTTGTTTCCATCAGGCTTGGGACAAGTGAGAACGGCTGGACATCGGAGGAGATTTGCTTGGAGTGGATGCGCCTTGTCTTTGTCCTGCATGTCAAGGTGAACGTGCCAGAAGGCGAAACTGCATTGCTCATATACGATGGCCATAATTCTCATAGCACAGGACCCCTCGTTGAATTGGCGCTTGAGAACAACATTGTTCTTTATCGTCTTCCGCCGCACACGACTCATCGCCTCCAGCCGCTGGATGTTGGGGTTTTCAGTCCCCTTCAGATAGCTTGGGAAGCACGCTGCAATGAGGTCATGGCAAAAACTGGATCCGGCATTGGAATTCAAGACGTTGTTGCAGAGTACATGACTGCACGAAAGGCGTCGTTCACAGAGAAGACAATATCTGCTGCATGGACGAAGAGCGGCATCCGACCGCTCAATCCGGACATTTTCATCGACTCCGACTTCGCACCCAGCCACCTGACATCCACACAAGCTCACTTTCCATCGTCATTCCCCGCCTTGGCACTCTCCATTGAAAGCAACCCTATCCGAGTCGATCGCACGAGCAGTATCCCGATTGCTGAGGTAGATTCAATCAGCATGGCCGAGCGGGACACAGATCAACAGGCGAGTGTCGATGAGGAGCAATCCCGAACTGATGACTCGGAGTTACCTGACGCTGCTAGCGACTTCGAGTTGGAGACGAGCACCACCGCCGCGGACCAGGAGTTGAGATCAGCACCGATGGAGAACCTCAATTCTCGCATACAAAATGATCAGCCTATTGCGACAGGTAAGCAGTTATATTGCATCGAAATCGAGTACTGCGCGACTCACCAATGATGTGCAGAAGGTATCGTTGACAGATTAGCCGCCTATGCCGCGCGC
>SFCI01000083.1:0-38944 GCA_004681135.1 Hericium alpestre | reverse complement strand
CGAAGGAGATATCGGCGTGGGCGACGTATGGGCGGCTCGTCGGGACGCTGAGTGGCAAGAGCGCGCTGGCGGCGCTCGAGGATCCGCCTTTGGAGGTGCCGGAGAAGAAGATGGGTGCGGTGAGTGCTGTTGCGGAACGAAGGGCGAAGGAGATGGTGGAGGCGAAGGAGGGACTTGTGATGGGGGATTTCTGGCCGGGGAATATTCTGTTGCGGTTTGCGGATGGCGTGGACGGGGTGCGGCTCGAGCAGATCTTGGTCGTGGACTGGGAGCTGGCGAAGCCGGGGCTGGCGGGGCTTGATGTCGGGCAGTTCCTTGCCGAGGTGCATCTGCTCGCGCGGTTTCATGAGGAGCGCTGCAAGGTGCCTGCGGGGCGCGTCATATCGAGCTTCGTGAGATCTTACGGCGCAGTGTCATCGTTTGATCCGACGCTAGCGAACGTTGCAGGCACACATGTCGGGGCGCATCTAGTGACTTGGACACCGCGCGTGGCATGGGGAGCGAAGGAGCGGGTGCGGGAAGTGGTTGAGGAGGGGGTCGATTTGTTAGTGGACGGAAGTCGTGGTACGGACGGGTGGATGGCGCAGACGTTCATTGAACGGATGCTTCGATAGTCGGAATGAATTCATCATGCGGCTAACATGTCGATCTGGCAACGAGAACAATAAGATTATAATGTAGGTCAGATGAGATGATGGGATGCGAGACATGACGGTTGTTGAACTGAAAGCTAAAGAGCGGAAGGGTGCTTGGGGTCCTTGTACGCGCCGGACGTTCAAATAGCGGGCTCCTCGACGCTCGCAGCACCTCCTCCGAGCCCGAATGCACCATTCCCCCGCCAAACCATGACCGACCAAACGGACCTCTATCTCCCTCCAGAACTCCCATATCCGATCAAAATCACTACCCTCCACGTCGCACCCAACACACCTATCCAGCGCGGCGAGCGCCTCTTGACATATTCGTTCGCCTACGTCTCTACAACTACTCCCGGCGCAGCCCCGGAGGTCCGCTTCGGAACCTGGGACTCGCCTATCGACGGCACCGTCGATAAGTGGCACGTCAAGGAAAGGGATGTTCTATCGCCGCGCAAGGCCAAGGAGAAGCCTGTAATCTCTGTCACAGAACCATGTAAGCACGGCATGCAGATTGGGGGTCTATGTGCGCTCTGTGGCCAGGACATGACCAGGTATGTCACGCTGTTTGTGCCGTACAGGGATGTGCGTCTGAATATGGGATGTCGGCCAGCTTCGACTACACTGGCTTCTCTGATGCCTCGCGCGCATCGATTCAGATGACCCATTCCGCACACGGACCCACCGTCTCGCTGGAGGAGGCACAACGCATCGAGCGCCAGACAGCCGAGTACCTGCTCAAGTCGCGCAAGCTCTCCCTTATTGTCGATCTTGACCAGACGATCGTCCACGCGACCGTTGATCCCACTGTCGGCGAATGGATCGGGGAGGGTGAGGCATGGGAGGCGCGGCAGGCCAAGAAGGCGGCGGCGGCGGCGGCAAACGAGGCCCCATATGACGAGGATGAAGACTCGGACGACACGGTTTCAGACGACGAAGACGAGGTAAATCCGAACTGGGAGGCGTTGAAGGATGTGAAGAAGTTCAGATTGCGCCTTGAAGCACTCGGGGTCCAGCCAGGCCGAGGATCTCGAGGCAAAGGTAAGGAGAAGATAATCGAGAGCCAGGGCTGCCTGTACTACGTGAAGCCGAGGTACGCCGCTCGTCAGGGATGTTGTACAGGGACTGACTGGATAGCAGACCGGGATGGCAGGAGTTCCTCAGCAGCGTAGCATCCAAGTATGAAATGCACGTTTATACCATGGGAACGCGTGCTTACGCTGAGGAAGTCTGCGCCGCCATCGATCCCGACGGCACGTTCTTCGGCGGCCGTATCCTCTCCCGCGACGAATCCGGAAGTGCGCCTTCCTTTCCTGATCTCTCTCTGCTGTCACTGACATGCATGCGCGCAGGCATGACCCAGAAGAATCTCCGCCGCCTTTTCCCCGTTGACACCTCGATGGTTGTCATCATCGACGATCGCGCCGACGTTTGGGAATGGAGTCCCAATCTCATTAAAGTCATCCCCTGTCGGTATTCGCCCAACGTCATGTAAATACTTCTAACACTTTCCTCCAGATGATTTCTTCGTTGGCATCGGCGACATCAACTCTACCTTCCTCCCGAAGGTCGACGCATTTTCTGCCGTGATTCCCCCACCAGCAGCTGCGGCACCGACGCCAGAGAAAGCAACTTTGCCCGTCCCATTGACTGCCCCTTCATCTCCCGCCGACTCGGAGGTCCCCAGTCCCGCGACATCTGCCACTTCTCTTCCAGAAGCAGCTGATTCTACCTCGCTAGTCACCACCGATATGCTGGCACGAAACTCGCTGGCCTTGGAAGCACAAGTCGAAGAACGGCCGTTGGCCAAGAAGCAGGAAGAGCTTCAGGAGCAGGAAGAGTTTCAGGAGGCGATCGAGGAGATATCTGAACAGGCAGAGGGTGGCGCACCAAAGTCGGAAAAAGCTAAAATTGGGGAAGCCATCAAGCGACCCCCCAGTCCGAAGGAGAAGCACGTGCGCAAGGCCTTGCTCAAGAATGACGATCATGAGCTGCAGAGAGTCAAGAAGGTGCGTAACGGTTTATATCCGACCACGGTCTGAGCTGATTTTAGTTTTTCCAGCTCTTGGACGAAGTGCACGCGCGCTTCTTTGCTGCGTATGACAAACGACAGCCCGATACATCGAAGGGCAAGTGGCGGACCTCGTCGCCCATAACTTATGACGCTACAGTAAGTGATCTGAAGTCCAATTGCATTCTTCGCGTTCTGACCACTTTCCCAGTCTATAATACCTCGAATACGATCGGAGACGCTCGCTGGCGTGCATATCTTATTTTCTAGTGTTATACCGCTGGACGTGAGACCCGAGACGACAGAGATTTGGCGCATGGCACAAGCGTTCGGCGCAACGTGCCATACCGAACTCTCAAGCCGTGTTACCCACGTCGTCGCCGCCAAGGTATGTTTGCCCGCCTTCCTCTCACGCTCACCTATTAATGATTTGACCTCACAGCGCGGCACGGTGAAAGTCGACGCGGCGCGCAAGATGCCCGGCATCAAGGTCGTGTGGCTCGCATGGTTCACAGACTCAGTCGCGCGNTGGGCGCGGCAGGACGAGGGCCCGTACCTGATGGTGCCCGAGCCCCCCGCGCAGGCGAGTTCGGCTCCCTCGCCCACGCTTGAGCCGCAGCAGATCTCGTCTGACACGGAGCCAGATGCAGACGACTGGGACGTCGAGGGCGCGGGCGCGGGCAGCGCCGCGGAGGAGCTCGTCGACGAGGTCGATTGGGCGCTCATGAACGATGAGGTCGACGCTGCGATGAATGAGAGCGATAGCGAGTCTGAGAGCCGCGCGGGGGAGGGGCGGGAGAATGGGAGCGACGATGGGTGGACGGATGAGTCGAACAGCATCATCAGGTTTGGCGCACGCTTTTTTTCTGCGTTGGGCATTGACTTACGTGTTTGTTGGCTTGCAGTAGCACGACGTCCACGCCCAAGAGACGGAAACGTCTGCGCAGCTTGACGCCATCCGAAGCCGGCTTGAATGGCGCCGGCGACGATGTACTACGGTCGCCGCTAGCGAAGCGGAAGAAGATCGTCGCCGACCGCAAGAACTCGTCGAAGCTCAAGGAGGCCATCTCCATGGATGAGCTGGAGAACGAGGGCAAGGACACGCTCCCCGCACCCAAATTCGACCGCGACGAGGAGGATAAGGACGAGGTGATGGAGGAGGCGGAAGACGAAGATGCTGCCGAGGACATCGACGACGACTTCCTGGCCCGCGAGCTCGAGGAAGAGCTCGGATAGCCCGCGATTTCTTGTTCCTGGGTTTATGTCTGTCTGTCTGTACTTGCTGCATGATTTGCCGTATAATCGTGTGTTTTTAGGTCGGTTTGTTGTATCATATTGCACCCCTCGCTCTACTGGCTTTCGAGTGTACACACCTATTCCACTATCTTATTCGACTTGCTTTCGATCTCGATGTCCTAGTACCATCTGTCCGTGTCTATCCATTATTCAGTAATCTCACAATCGTACAATCCTCTCGCTGCCTCTAGACTCGTACACCGTACAACATACAGTAAACCCAATGCCATAACTTACCCTACGAGAATCGATCCCGGCCCACGGCGCCGCGCTCTCCAGCATTGAGCAGCACGGACGCGTTGGAGAACTGCACGCCGGGCGTGAACGCGGACGAGTTGCCCGCGTACACGTAGGACGTGACGTTCTGCGACGGCGGCGCGGGGTCCTTGCACTCGATCGTGACCTGCTTGATCGTCGCATAGAAGTGGCCAGCCGACTTGTAGTCGGGGTCGTCCCAGTTGATCATGCCGCCGGCCCAGTCGATGGTGCCCTGCGCGGAGGAGTTAATGCCGGCGGGCCAGATGCTGTTCATCGATTATATGCAGCGTTTCGAGATGAGATGGGAAGATGCGAGGAGAGTGGTCAGTAGGGACCTTTGATGGTGCGGGAGGAGAACGTACCTCATCTGGAAGGAGGACGGGGTGTTGGGGTAGCGGCTGACACCGTCGGAGCCTACCATGTCGGACTGCTTGAGCGTGCGAACCGTCTTGTTGTCAATGAGCCAAGAGAGCTGGTCCTCCTGCCAGTCGATCTATGCACGCGACCATGCACGTGTAAGAATGATGCGAAAGCAAGCGGACCATGCGACTGACCGTGTAGTCATGGTAATTGGAGAAGGAGTCCGAGCTGATGTCATGCGTGCCACCAATCGTCTTCTCGGCTGCAACGGTATCGATGCATCAGGGATGACACCGAAATAACCTGTGAGATGAGACGTACGGATGAAACCCTGCCAGAAAATGTTCGATTGGCCTTGAGTGGTGTTCGCGCCAGGGAACTCCCAGTCGATCTCGTCTTTCACGTCGGACATGGTGACGGCCGCAGTGACGATGCCGGCCCAGCGGCCAGTCTTCACTGTTTTGTGAGACTATGATCAGCCGCCTGGCGTCCTGGAAACATAGAGATGACATACACGTAACGGTGATGCGGCCGTAGTGAATGTAGCGGGTGGAACTAACGCGGGTGCCGCCGTTGGTCTCGGTCAGCAGCAGGGCGAGTTCACCCCCGCTCGAGTTCGTATTCATGATATTTCCGGAATTGACGACCCAGTCTGCAAGTCATTGCCATTAGTCTAAGCTTGAGGGAATCAACAATTGCAAATGTTTCTGCTCTGCTAAGCCTTGGCAAAGGCCCGCAAAAGGCAATGCACGAAGGACACGGCGATTTTCTGCCGCGATTTGCAGACTCGGGACATCCGCGGACGGTGCTCCTCCGGTGCACACGTTGTGTACGGGCTCGTTCCTGAACGGGAAGGAGCTGGACGTACCGTATGCGGTGACATTACCATCGAACTTGGTGGCGTTAGAGAAGATGCGAGAGTTGTCGGTGAATGCATGCTGTACACGACATTGGCATTAAACATGATGTGGTAGATCGGGCTGTGCCAAGCCAGCGTACCGTTCCAGACTGGCAGACGGGATCAGGCCTGCAGGAATCGAGAGCATGCGACGCAAGCGGGTTACAGCCGGTTTGGCAGAACTGGGAATGGTTGTCAGGGTCTGTGACTCTGTGGACTGGCATGACCAGGCAGTACTCACAGATCCAGTGCCACAGAATCCAAAAGAGCCTATGTGAATAGCGTCAGACTCAACGCATGCGTCTGCGACAAGCTCTCTACGTACTGCAGCACGGCACACTGTTGGGACAGGGCGTCGTGATATTACTGAAAACACGGTTAGACGTTAAACCTTCCTTTCGGACGCGACAGATGATGTCAATCACCAGGTCGTTCCGCCTTGGGCGCGAGCGCCAGGCGCCAGGTATACAACCAGAGGTAGTGCAAGCGTTAAAAAGCGATACATCGGGCAAAGATAGTGTGTAGCAGAGAGCGTGTGGTCCAGTGAATGTGGTTTCGATATTGACTGAGGCCGAGAAGGGTATTGAGAGCAAAACCGACAGACCGCGAGCCGACGTCTGGCCTGACAAGAAGTGGACGGGGGAGTACGGCTGCCGTTGCCGCCGGAATCTGCTCTTATATGATGGAAGGATGGATGGAAACGTTGTGGGGGCTGTACACAATCTGGGAAAATGGCCAATATTCGCCGTCCGTGCCGGCTCCGGCCCGTCCAGCGTCGCGCATCAGCGCATCAGCGCCCATACGCGTAAATAATAACAAATAAGAACCAACGCGTCTGACGACGCGACGCGCCGAGCTCCACCCTGTCACGACAACGACGACCTCGACATGGCTCCTCCCAATGTCAAATCCAAGTCCAGCGCGGGCGACATGAAACAGAAGAGTCTCATCAGCTTCTTCGGGAAGCCTGCCGACGGTAGCTCCAACGCAAAGCCCAAGGCGGGCTTCAAACCCCCGGCGCGAACAAAGCATCCCCGCGTCGCGTCTGACGCGCACACGTCGTCCAGCCCTCCACCAGAGTCGAACGCGTATCAAACACCTGCATCGAAAAAGAACATGCCGGATTCGCTTGCCATGGCCAGCGCGACGTACACGCGTTCATCTGACGGTGGCAGCTCGTTCAAGGACACACCTCCCACGAGTGATCCTATTGACGTGGATCTGCTGTCGGGCGAAGAGGACGGGGAGGAGGTGATAGTCAAGAAGGTGAGTTCTGTAAAGTGTTTGACTGGCGCATGTATTGAGTGTTCTGCTAGTCACGCGCGAAGCGCAAGGTCATCTCTGACGACTCTGACGAGGGAAGTGGTATAGACGCAGGGGCATATAAGAAGGGCTTATCTGCATATAAACCCTCTCCTGAACCAGAGGAAGTCTCGAAGTGTCAGTGCTTATCTCGTGAGACCTACCATCATGAATTGACGCGCGCATATATTCAGCTCCAGTCAAGAAGCGTCGCGTTGCAGTCCTTCCCTCCGATGATGAGGATGAAGAATCTGAAGGCCAGCTGTCATCTTTCTCCAGCAAACTGGACAAGTTTAAGAAGTCTCCTCCCAAAAATGGTATGTCCGCTCGCTGAAATCTCTCTACCAATGACCAATGCCATCTACTAGCTCGCAAGTCCAAAGCTAAGTCAGACGATGATGACTTCATCGTGCCAGACGATGTCGATGAGGACGAAGAAGACTTGCCAGGTCGTTCGTCCTCCCGTGCATCAGGGCGCTCCTCTCGAGTGTCTTCGGCCCATGATGCTGACGAAGACCTTGCTTCGGACGACGACGAGCCAAAGAAGTCCAAGAAACCTTCGAAGAAGCCAGCTCGCCCACCAATCAAGAAAAGTGCTGGTGGTGACTCCGCAGGCGGGTCGAGCAATAACTTCCTCACGGCCGCAGAGCAGCGCGCGCAGGCTAACAAGAACGAAAAGAAGTCGCAGGAGAATCCGTACGCATTCCTGATGGACCAGATGGACGTGTGTCTCCTTTCCACCTTGCTTTCTGCGATACGAGTTGCTCATAGTTCATGATCATTGCAGAAAGATTGTCACCGGCCTTCTGACAAGGGATATGATCCTCGCACTCTCTACATACCGAAGAATGCCTGGAAAGAATTCACGCCTTTCGAGAAGCAGGTGGGTCAACAAGCACATCTCAGCGACTGCGCTATAGTGTTGACCGGTAATATGCGTACGCTAGTTCTGGGAGATTAAACAGAACCATTATGATACCGTTGAGTACATTATTTGCACATATAGTTGTTACATCTGCTGACCGCTGGGTAGATCCTATTCTTCCAAAAAGGGTACGCAAGTGCTTCATGTTCAGACTCATACCTACTGATCTCTGTCTATGAATGCATAGCAAATTCCTTGAAGTGAGCCTTCTGCACCTCCTCTACAATCACCCATGTATTGATCAGCATATATAACAGCTCTATGAAGAGGATGCACGAATCGGACATCGCGAGTTTGATCTTAAATTGACGCAGCGTGTGAAGATGTGCATGGTGAGATTTACATCCCTCCTGTTTCGGAGACAGAGCTTCACCGGAAAACAGGTTGGTGTGCCGGAGATGTCATTTAATTTCTGGGCTGCGTAAGTGTCTTCTTGACACTTCGACCACGGTTGCTGACAATCGTCCATTTGACAGCAAGTTCCTGGCGAAAGGTAATTGAAATCAGGTTCAGATGTCTCTGCATGATACTATCTTTTGCATCTAGGCTACAAAGTCGGACGCGTCGACCAGGCCGAAACGGCTCTGGGCGCCGAGATGCGTATGGCAGCAAACAAGGGGAAGGGCAAAGGCGCGGCCAAGGGAGATGGTGATAAAATCGTGCGGCGGTATGCTGATTTCATCTTCATTTCTCGATCCTCTACTTAGCGGCTTGTCCTCAGTGAACTCAACAAAGTCTACACGAATGGAACACTCGTCGACGAGGAGCTGCTCACGGACGAGCAGGCGGGACATTGCGTCTCGATCCGGGAGGATCATGAAGCGGGCCCGGACGGCGGATTCGGGATCTGCGTGCTGGACAGCGCGACGAGCGAGTTCAACCTGAGTGCCTTTGCGGACGATGTGTGCCGCACGAAGCTGGAGACTGTTGTCAGGCAGCTGCGAGTGAAGGAGGTGGTATTCACGAAGGTGCGTCTTCCACTCTCTTCTCAGCTTGGTCTGGCGTGTTGAAATAACTTTTTCTTGCAGGGTAATCTGTCCGTGGAGACGACGCGGCTGCTGAAGTCTATTCTGCCGGGCGCGTGTCTCTGGACGAGCCTGCGTGATGTCGAAGGGTTCAACTTCGAGCAAACGATGGAGGAGCTGAAGGGGCTGTATGCCCCTTCAGAGCGCATGGACGACGCGATGGACGATGCAGAGGACGACAAGGAAGAGTTCGAAAATGTTCCCGACGCGATACGCGATATGTTCCACTCGCACAGCGCTATTGAAGCACTCGGCGCCATGATATGGTTCGTCACAGCGCATACCATCCTAAATTGTCCTTTGTCCTGATATTCGCACCTCAAATCACAGGTATCTGCGCCAGCTGAACATCGACAAGGATATCTTAACGATGCGCAACTTCAATATCTACGACCCGATGAAGCGCGGGCAAGGCCTCATTCTCGATGGGCAGACGCTCGCTCATATCGAAGTTCTCATCAACAATGAAGGCGGAGAGGACGGGTCGCTCGTGCAGCTGCTGAATCGCTGTGTTACGCCATTCGGTACGCGCGCTCGCATAATGCGTTCTTCTAGACGAAACTGACTTTGTGCGAACGCACAGGGAAAAGGCTGTTCAGAATCTGGCTGTGCATGCCGCTGAAGGAGGTTAAGGACATCAACGCGCGGTGGGTTCCTATGATTCTATGCACCGGGTCGGGTATTCACTAAGACGAGTGCAGGCTCGATGCGGTGGAAGCTCTGATGCAGCATCCGACATATGAAGGCGAGTACATGGAAGTCGCGAAGCGTCTACCGGACCTCGAGCGGATCGTCTCGCGCATACATGCCAAGAACTGCAAGGTCAAGGACTTCTTGAAGGTGCTTGGGGTAAGTGAACGGCTCTCGCCTAATGTTCACGATGATTTGTATTAACCACGGACATCATTCATCGCTGTAGGCATTCAGAAAGCTCAGCAAAGGGCTCACGGGGCTCGCAAACCAGTCGGAAGAGTTCGATTCCAAGACTATCCTAGGCCTGCTGAGGTCGGCACCGGACCTTGAGCCATACATCGACAATGTGGAGGCAAGGATCGAAGGTTCTGGGAAAGGTGCGTGCCTTCATTTGACGATTGTAGAAACGAGACGAATCGCTGTTCCCAGATTCGGACGAGCTTCTGCCGAAGGACGGGAAGGATGAGATGTACGACGAGATCATGGGGGAGATTGGCGATCTGGAGACGAAGCTGAAGAAGGAATTGAAGAAGTTGGAGAACAAGCTTGGATGTTCATTGACCTATTGGCACAGTGCCCAGGGCAATAAGGTACGGCATACGACAACTGGAAGAAAATGTCCACAGTTGACTCTTGTGTCCGCAGGATATCTATCTAGTACAGACCAAACCTAAGCAGGATGTTCCTACGGAATGGGTAAAGAGTGGTGGAACTAAGGTCTGTCCGCTCAATACTTACAGCTACTGCGCCTTGTTCATACTTCTGAGCACAGACCGCCACGCGTTGGTCCGTGCCCGCTCTCGCACCCACGATCCGCAGCTTGAAAGAAGCCCGCGAAAACCGCAACACGACGATCAAGAACTTCAAGTACCGCCTCTTCGCCGAGTTCGACAAGGACCGCGCCGTCTGGCTGCGCGCTATCCGCGTCCTCGCAGAGCTGGACTGCCTCTTCAGTCTGTCGAAGGCATCGAACGCGCTCGGCGAGCCGATGTGTAGGCCTGAGTTGGTGGAGGGTGACGCGGCGTTTGTGGACTTTGAGGAGCTGCGGCATCCGGCACTTGTTGGTGCTCATGGTCGTGATTTCATTCCGAATGATGTGAAGCTGGGTGGGGAGGTGGGGAAGATCGCGCTGTTGACTGGTCCGAACATGGGGTGAGTTTCTTGATGCTTCAAGCGTTCGTGTTGATGAACTTTGCTCTTGTATTTTAGTGGCAAGTCAACGGTATGATGCGGTCTCGCGAATTCCTTGTTTCCTCCGACTCACTCCATCCCCATAGGCCATGCGCATGACAGCTACTGGTGTTGTATGTCTTTTTTCGCATCTTTTAATGAACATTCCTGACGAAACAACCATAGATCATGGCACAGCTTGGAATGTTCGTTCCAGCTCAGAAAGCTCGGTCAGTATCCTTGTTCGCACCATCGAAGCTTAATACTTACGAATGATCTCCAGACTGTGTCCTGTAGATTCGATCCTCACACGAATGGGCGCGTATGACAACATGTTCTCGAATGCCAGTACGTTCAAAGTCGAGTTGGACGAGTGGTGAGTCTTTCCGAGTTGTAGTCGCCTCGAGCAGTCTGTAACGTGTTTGAGTACAGCTGCAAAATTCTGCGGGATGGCACCCCCAAGTCACTTGTTATCCTGGATGGTTCGTGGCTCTAAACTTCACAGGGATATAAAACTAATGCTTTCTACTGATAGAACTGGGTCGTGGGACTTCGACATATGTGAGTACGGAGTTCGATATAACACAAACGCCATGCTCACCGTGTCATTAGGACGGCATGGCTATTGCTGCGGTGTGTTGCTCTCACTTAACGCTTGTTAAGGATGTACTGATGGTGTTCTCAGGCGGTGTTGCACCAATTGGCCACCCATACCCTCTCGCTGTCCTTCTTCGCCACACACTATGGCTCTTTGACAGACGACTTCGCGTATCACCCGAATATCAGGAACATGCACATGGAGACGATGGTAGATGATGAAAAGCGTGAGGTAAGTTGACAGACCTTCGCATTCAGATACGAAGGGTATTGAATCGAAATGATATCTCAGCTCATCTTCCTCTACAAACTCATCGACGGCGTTGCGACGTCCTCGTTTGGCACACACGTCGCCAACCTGGCCGGCGTGCCCATTGAAGTCGTCGACCGCGCCGAGATCATCTCCAAGGACTTCGCGTCGAAGTTCAAGGAGAAGGTCGACGGGAAGAGAAAGAAGACACGACTATCTCTCTTCGCGCAGGCCGACTTTGCTACCTCTGCGGGCTGGCGACAGGCAAGATCGAGATGGCCGCGGATCCGACGAGGAGAAAGGAAGTACTGACCGTGCTGAAGGCGGCCGTGCAGAAGTGCCTGCAGGCTTGACCCACGGGCCCTGGATGGCACCGATGGGGACTTTTCTTGGAACTTTAGATGCGATGACGACTGCTTCGGACTGCATGCTGCTGACCATGCTCGTGCTTAATATACCTAAACTTGCTATCATGATCTTATGCTCTGTAGATAATGTATTATATCGTCCTTTATTCGCGCTACGCTGCCAGCCTTCCGTCTCACAATATTATGGATACTTGGGAGTCTATGATGCTGACGGCGAGTCTGAGGCGGGCGGTGGATTTGCTTGAACTTCATCGACGACTTGAAACCCGAGGCACTCCCGAGGCGCGCGTCCAGTCACAAGTCACACGGCGGGTCCGCTTTCCCCGAGTCCCTTCCTTCCACCACAATACAACAAAAGGAACCATTTGTGGTCGCTTTGTCTTGGCTACGCCGGTCTCACTGCACAATAGTGGTACAAATGCGTGTTTGTCCTTACAGTGGATGAGATACAGCACGAGGCGCGGGAGCGAGGCAGTCTAGAAGTTGATGCCCTATAAACGCTGGAGATCGACAGAACTCTCAATAACGGACACCTTGGGCCAACCCTGGAACCTAGGAATGCGTGTGTCCCGATTAATCGCACCGCAAGTACTTATCCCGGGCGTAGAGTGTCGTAATTTTTATTCGATGCCGTTGAGTCCATCACCGTGACTTCGTATGTGGGCTCATTGAGTTGTAGAACGTGTCACTGATTCTCATGGCTTCGGTTTCATAGGACACGGCGTAGCTCGGAGAGGTTTATCTCTGCCGCGACAGGTTGACAAACCGCAGCAAAGAACCCCTGTTTCTCGCACGTGTAGTGCGAATGAGCGCTTTATAGAACAAAGCAACAAAGCAAGGGTAGGTATCTAGTCAATTATGGTTACCATGCGTACTAGGCGAGGGGCGGATCTCCTTGCGAGCAGCGCGACTCTCNGNTTCTGGATTGATGGCANGNTNCTATCCAGCATACAAAACCGATTCTCTGTGNGAGTTTTCCTTGGACCACACTNNGTCTTCGCTCCTTCNTCTGTCTCACGAAATGTCCTCNGGATTCATCACACAAACGGAGGTCCCAGGTGTGCCACAGAGGGCATCCATCCAATATTTCTCNNTGAGGACTATTGACGCNTTCGACTGCGCNATTCGTGGGACAGGTGTCTCTACCCTTGGGATTGCCGTTGGCTTACCTTCAGNAGGCGCCGGGATCTCNTCGCTCGCNCTTGCCTCCAAGGAAAAGATANTNNTACTCACATGGGACCAGANGGAAATNGATCGNCTGACNAANAACAAGCTNATTGCCATANATNAAGTCTTCTNCAATTGCGCNCAGNACTATACGCTGGCGGCTTTTGANTTGGCCCACTTACTTGTGCAGNGCCATTNTGCTCTNCAGTGCCATTTNACTGGCGTGGATCTATCGACAGCNCAAATNGGCNNTGACAACAAACNTCTGCATCGAGCGGGAGGNCTGATCNAATGGGCATGCCCTAATGCTTCANCATGGGCTATCGANAGGCGTTGGGATACCTTTGGCGACAANGGAGAACCGGACATCGCNCTNCGCGCTTGGTTCACCGCCATGTAAGTCTTTATCATNTATANGCAGAAGCTCATGGCTGATGNNNTCGTNNTGANCCACAGCACAGCTGATCTCNTTNNCTCTGTCNTGGACTATTCNCCACGTCTAACTACGANTCGTCTGCAACCNGGGATATTGAAATGTCTTGANCAATTAGTTGNGCGCACGATATTGATGGACGNCAAAAAGCCNCGCNCTCGCGAGAATGACTTTTCAAACGTCGCCTCTTCAGAGGATGGGAATTTGGTGGTCCAGAANAGCCGNTANAAGNCCCGTATCAGACANAGCAGTCANGTACGTTCTCNTNGNNNTTCTATNATTCNNTCACACTCATTTNGCCTTTATCTNAGACATTAATTGAGATGCAAATGGCNGACGGCGCGAGCGTTGTCGGNCNTGTCTNGGGCGTGAANGGGAAGCAGACAACNATCTCNGCGAATCGAGGATTGCAGGCNNCCGTCAACACGATNCGCATANTAGGAAAAGAAGANTTGACTTGNGCTGAACANTCTCGATACCNCTTCCTNACGGACGTGTTACAAGGANATNNACACCTNCANAACGCACAATTTATCGAGTTGCTCTGGTTTCCGGGTTCTTACGGCGTACTTAGCCGGGAATACNNAGNCGGCAACGTCCCATTNATCAAAGGGTCAAACATGTCTCAGAGCGAGGTTGTAGCGGCNATGCGATCAGAGTCGAACGCAAGTGCGGTTGTCGTCGTCCACGGTGATTATATNCTGCATATTTGGNCATACGTGAAACTTATGTCCATTGCATTTCAGGACCTCCNGGAACTGGGAAGACAACAACGATCGCGAATACNGTTGCNATCTGGCGAATTCNAAGAGAGCCTGTATGGATCGNAGCGCAGTCCAATGTTGCAGTNAAAAACATAGCGGAATCNCTCTGCAAGAAGGNCATTCCATTCCAACTGGTCGTCTCGAAAGAATTCTANGTCGNATGGTAGGATTCTTTCGGTTGCTCTGGTATATTAATGCCCATCCTCTTTCATAGGCACGAAGACATATATGAAGAGATTCAGGACCATATCGTCAGAACGGATGACATACTGCCGGACCCTCGTTTTGTCGCTTCATTGTTCAGTGACACATCTGTCGTCCTCTGTACTTTGAGCACACTATCAAATCCCAAACTCGATGACTGTGGCTTGTTCAAACTGATACCTGTAGAAAGGCTGGTGGTAGACGAGGCGTCGCAGATCGACGTCTTCGAGTATCTGGTGCGCATGCTATCTCGCTACGGCATTACATGCATTCCTAATGAGTCCATCCCTGGGCCCAGCACCTTCTTCACAAGTTCCGTCACAGCCTTATCAAGTTGTGTTTCTTCGGAGACCCTAAACAACGTAGATCCTTCACCTGCCTTGTGTGACTGACTCGGTGCTGAGCACTCATTCTCTCACAGTTCCTCCATATGGCGCCGAACACGCAGGATTGCAAACCGTCTTCGATCTAAAGCACCTTCGCAAGATCGCATACTTCTTGAATACGCAGTGTTCGTCCCTCAGATACCACCGATTTGGCATTCCTGACGCCGTAGATTGGTTAGACCGGATGCCCGAATGCTTCGGCGAGTTCATCTCGGAGAATGTCTACGACGGCAAACTTCTTTCGGTACATCCCATCATGGACACTGGCTGTGTCCGCTTCGTCGATGTCACCAAAGGCCAGGAGCAAGCAGATGGCAGCAGTTGGAAGGTACGTCTTCCATCGATTCTCAATCAATCGCTCTTCCTGCTCAGGCTATGTTCCTTCACTTTAGAACATGGAGGAAGTCCACACCATCGTTCGCCTGATCCGTTTCTACTACCAACATACCGACTTCTGCGTCATTACGCCATACGACGCGCAGCGTGCTGCCATCGTCCGAACACTCGAAGCCGAGAACCTCCCCTCCAATCGGGTCTTCAACGTAGACAGCTTCCAAGGTACACTACGTTCCCCATTTCTCCACGGCCGATAGTACTGACCATTCACTCAACTATTTCAGGAAACGAAGCAGACTTCGTCATCCTCACACCCGTGCGGACCAACAGCGCCGGCTTCCTGAACTCCAAGCAGCGCATGAACGTTGCGCTGACGCGCTTCAAGAAGGGCATGGTCATCGTGACGAACGAGTGCTTCGTCTCCGGCGCAGGCCAAAACACACTCCTCGGCCGGCTGGCCGCGCACTGGGAGCAGGAGGACGGAGACGTCTGGACCGACTGGATCGACATCGTAAACCAGACTGCAGACATGCCCGGCGTGCGCGCGCCTCGTGTCAGGCCCGCACTTACACCCGCACCTGCCCTTCCCTCGCAGTCTGATTTTCGGAACGGTGCAGATCGGACTGTCTCGCCTCTAGGACAAAGAGCGATGCGGTCCAGAGCCTTCGGGTCAGATTCGGCAGACCCCATTTCTATCTCGGCGCGCACCACGCCCGAGCCTACCCGCAATCCCGTACCTGCCGCTCTATCTGACCTCCAGGTTCGCATCGACCAGAGAGCCTCTCTGCTCCCAAGAAGGCACAACTCCGCTGTAGTGTGCATGACGAGCCATGACGCCTTCCCTGCCCTCCCGTCTTCCACGACCAAACCGACACCCACCCGAGCTCAGACGACGGCAAAGCCTGTCAAGGTCCAGGGCTGCTGGGGAGATACAAGGAAGTTGGCTTCCGTCAAGGACTCCTCCACAGCTCCAGCTCAACGAGACGAGGTCGACGATCTTGCATCTGCTTTCAGTGCTATGATGAAGAACGGGCGGGCGAAAAAGCAGAGGAGATAGCGATTTATAGCATTCGAATAATCCCAGACTGAGATGTACGAGGTATTGCGTAGAACATATGTCCTCTGCTACTATAGAATCCTACCCAGATGTCCAGCACAGCTGTCGTACCGTATTCGAAAGTCATAAGCCGTGATACTGCTGTTCATTGAAAACGTACAACCGATACTGAGAAATCGTGCAATGCGAGTCCGTCAACGAGACCAAAAACGAGCCGAGAAAGGGTCTTCGGGTATGAGAACATCGAAGAAGGAAGAGTGGTAAAGAAAGAAGTATGTAGTGTAGTGAAGACCGTCCCTCTATTGTTTATGCGTACAGTAATTTTCTTCCTTTTGCGATGTATTCGATATAAGTCTGTCGTGCGTTTACTCCGTCGTGACGGACTTGGCCCTACAAAAATATGTCAATAAACGTGCGCTACAAGAAATATTCCAGCTAATGCGACTTACAAGTTCCTGGGGAAGTCGACGTCGAAGCCCTTCTTGACGGCAAGGTGGTAGCTCAGAAGCTGGAGAGGGACGACGTTGAGCAGGCCCTGAAGACAGTCGACCGTCTGCGGGACGCGGATAGTCTTGACGTTGTTAGGGATACCGTCGTCGCCCTCGTTGCAAACGACGATGGGGTCCGCCTTGCGGGCAGTAATCTGGGCGAACGCCGACTGCACCTTCGGGTAGAGCGAGTCACGGGTCATAATGATGATGACAGGCATGTTCTCGTCGATCAGGGCGAGTGGGCCGTGCTTCAATTCACCAGCGAGTATACCCTCAGAGTGCATGTAGCTGATTTCCTTGATCTTAAGCGCACCCTCGAGACAGGTGGCATGTCTACAAATGATAGTATGAGTACCCAGGATGACGTGAAAGCATTCAAGTGTACGCACTGGTAGCCTCTGCCCATGAGCAGCAGACTCTTCGAGGTGGCGAGAACGCCATCTGCAAGAATCTGCAGGCTCCTGTCCGCCGCCAGGATCGTCTTGATCTGACTGGGAAGCTCGTGCAGACCGTGGATGATCTGGTTCCGGCGCTCGGTCAGGGAAATGCGGTCTTCCGAGAGCTGGAGGGCCATCATGAGCAGAGCGATGTACTGCGAGGTATATGCCTTCGTCGACGCAACGCCGACTTCGGGACCCGCGTTGATGTGGATACCGCAGTGGGTCTCACGGGAGATGGTCGAGCCAACGGTGTTGACAACACCGACGCAAAGCGCACCGCGCTCCAAGCAGTAGCGGAGAGCCAGGATCGTGTCGGCAGTCTCACCGCTCTGGCTGACAAAGACGCAGACATCGTCACGGAAGATGGGCGTCTTCCTGTCCAAGAAGTCGGAAGCCAGCTCAACGCTGACCGGGATCTCGGTGAGCTCCTCGAAGATCGCGCGGGTGGCTAAGCACGAGTGGTAGCTCGTCCCGCAGGCGTTGAAGACAATGCGACGGCAGCGGCGCATGATAGGGAGATACGCGCGCAGACCACCGAGGGTAATCTTATTGGTGTCGAAGTTGACGCGACCACGCATGGTGTTGACGACGGACTCGGGCTGCTCGTAGATCTCCTTCTGCATGAAGTGGTCAAACTTGCCCTTCATGATTTCGGCGAGTTCGATTTCGAGGGTCTCGATGCTACGAGTCGAAGGAGTTTGGGCACCATCTTCATTGCGGCGAAGGCGGTGGATATGCAGCTCGCCGGCGGAGATGTGGGCAATGTCATCGTCCTCAAGATAGAGGACGCGCTTGGTGTGCTCAATGATGGCGGCGGCATCAGAAGCAATGAAGAACTCGATGGGTTGAGGGAGACCGTCGTCGGACATGAACGCACGCGACTGAGTACGCATGATCTTTGGACCAGAGGGAGGGACAAGCAAACCACCAGGAGAGCTAGGGGAAACTATCGTTCATAATTAGCATTGGGTAATTGGAAGGACTTCTAAACAGAACTTACGAGGGTCGATGGTCTTGCTCTCCGCCTCCTGGCCAGCGAACTCGACATCGACAAAGTCGACCTTCAACTTCTTCTCGGTCTTGACACCGATCAAAAGAGGAGAACCGCGACGCGCGGTGACAATCTCGTTGGGGTAGTGCTTCGACTTGAAGACGAAGGCAAAGGAACCCTCCAGCTCTTTGAGAACAGTCTTGACCAGTTCCGTGAACGTGACGCGCTTATCAGGCTGAGAGTCGTAGACGTATTTGATGAGGATAGCGACGGCCTCAGTGTCAGTCTCGCTCTCGAACTTGTAGCCGCGCTTCTGCAACACGAGCCTGAGCTCCGCAGCATTGGTGACAATACCGTTGTGGACGAGGAGGAAATCGCTGTTGGGATCCGAGCGGATTGGATGGCAGTTCTGGATTGAGGGGACACCATGGGTGGCCCACCGGGTATGTGCGATGGAGACCTGAGACGTGAAGACCTTCGATGTGTCGATCTTCGCCTCTGCGATGAGCTTGCGCAGGCCAGCTACTTTGCCGACCTCCTTGAAGTAGACAACCTCACCGGGCTTGTCTCCATCTATGCCAATTCCAGCAGAGTCGTAGCCACGATATTCTTGGCGGGCAAGTCCATTGCAGAGAATCTCGCAAATCTCCTTGCGATCCTATAGAGCACGAAAACGCAATCAGCATGCTGCATACATGAAGCTCTTTATCAAAAAACATCAACTTCGAAATGCTCTGCGCCCGTCGCCCCGCGCACGTGTCCGAAAGAAGAGTAAATGCGATCTGGATCATGAACGCGCCTCCAGGGTCATGTTCAGCCTATACCAAGCGGGACTCGCCGCCGCCCCGCCAACGACTTAACCCGCCCGACTCATACAACGGCCTCAGGACTAGCGTGCATCCAATCGAGAAAAAGAGAATAGAGATAGAAAACGACAGAGAAAAACGCGTACCTTCTCCCTCAGGTAGCTGCAGTACCCAAAGATGCCGCACATTTCGTATCCCAATCTAAGAAAGACTGCGCGCAAATCAAGAACGTTAGTCCTTGGAATACCAGGCAGCAACTTGCAAAACAAACCTAAACGGGCGTGACGGTGTAAAGAGAGGGAAAGGTCAAGGGCAAGGGCAAGGAGTGATGAGACCGCGGTCGATTGGGGTACTTAAATTGGCCGCTGCTAACGACCAAACAAGGCCAAACCACCGCCTTAGACTCATCGCCTCGCGACCGCCGAGTGCCTGGATTGTCCCATCTCGGGGAGCAGCAGCGCACAGCGCTCGGCCTGTTCAATTCAAACATAACCCCCCATCGTCGCCCATGCCGAGCATAAAAATGCGCCATGCAGACTCGAGATGGACTCTTTAACCCGATACCTCCGTCTGGTACGAACTAAAAAGTATGCAGCATACGGCGATACAAGGCTACTTTTCCAAGAAATGTCATGACCATGTTACTCTTGAAATGTGCTGTAAGGACCCTGCCCATGATAAGAGGTACGTCCGATCATCAATGCAAAGCACGCCCAAGTGGAATTACCGGTGAGCGCATCAAGCTTCTGAACTGCTTCTGGTCGATATGCAGTGTTATTGATGCCGAATAGCATCACCCACATCAACGTGAGCCAATGTGGCACTGCCATATTCATGTCGTATCAGACATGAAGTCAACCGAATGCTTGACAATACTGCATCGTATGGACAGAAAATGACCGTAAACAAGATGCAGGGAGTGAGTACAGCCACTGTACAGCCTGTTTATCAAACGTAGTCGCTACGATAGGCTAATGATATTACAGACAAAGAACCACAGCAGTCATCTATTGAAATACACCGGAAACCACAAGGAAGATGAGCGGGCGAGAGATACCGACTAACTCGAAGACTTACAGGACATATCTGGTGCTTAGCTTGAACTCAAACCTGACGTAGGAAAGACCGCAACTTCTCAACAACGGCATCCGGCTGCTCCTGCTGCACCCAATGCCCAGTCCCAAGAATCAACACAAACCGATCGTCGCCCATATGCATCACCTCTTTCATCTTGTCCACAGCGCCCGGGCTCTGCCAGACGCCCCAGTCCTTCTCGCCCGAAATAAACATCGCCGGCACCTCGACCGTCTTGCCCGAGAACACGAGCAGCTCGCTCACATAGCGCCCCGTCGCGTCCGTCAAGCACCGGTACCAGTTCAGCCCGCCCTGGAACCCCGTGCGCCAGTACTCGTCCGCGTACACCGCAAGCTCCGCGTCCGGCAGCCACGCGTTGCGCCGTATTTCGTCGGGCGCAGGCGCGTCGGCGAGCACCGTCTCCGGCATCGTCTTCTCGCGGGGCATGATGTAGTACCCGGGTAGCTCGGCCAGCGCACCCGCATCAGCACGCGGCAGCGGATGCGGGACGTTCTGCGCCCAGTCCGCGCTCTTGACGTGGTAGTAGGCGCGCAAGAAGGCATGCAGCGCGGCCAGTGTCTCGAGTTTTGCGTGCATGTCTACATTGGCTTCGGGCTGCGAATAGTACCAGGTGTAGTGTTTCTTGGGCGGGGTCAGGGCCGCCAGGCCTCCTCGAGGCGGGGAAAGAACGCGCGTGGGCCTCCAAAGGATGTCTCTGCGGATTCACCGAGGGGGTACGACGGGGCGCCGGTGAAGGGTGCACTCATCAACACGACTCTGTGGAACATATCTGGGCGCGCTAGCACGCAGGCCCCTGCGACGGCCGATCCGAAGTCGTGTCCGACCACGGCATGGACGGTACGATGGCCCAGTGCGAAGGCGAGCGCTACTATGTCTTTGGTGAGGTTGAAGATGCGATATGGCGACGGATCTTCCTCGTATCGCACCGGCGACGAGTTGTCGCGGAGGTTGCTCGTGGTGCGTCCGGCACCGCGTTGGTCTGGGGCAACGACGTAGTACCCCGACTCCACGAGGGGAAGGATGACATTGCGCCAGGAGTATGAGAATTCGGGAAAGCCGTGCAGAAGAAGGACGAGCGGTTTGGTAGGATCACCCGCCTCCAGGATGTGCATGTTCAGATCATTGACCCTGATCGACCGGGACTTGATATCTGCGGGGAGGTTCCAGACAGATGACATGACTGTGCGAATAGGATTGGAGTGAGCCGCGAGCATTGGGTGTCGCAATGAAATCTCACCTGGAGATACTATGTATATGACTGGCTGCAGACGCAATGCAGTTGGTGGAACTTCAGGAGAACTTCAGGCAACCTTCAGATGGCGGTAGAAGACGAAGTGGGGTGTGTGTCGAGATGTGCAGTCAACGCCAGGAGAGATTTTGAGGAGTCTATTCGGCTTCATGACTCAGAGCCCGTCTCCGTACTCCCCACCACGACATAATACTAACCTGAATAACACGATTATACATGCTAGATGGTAGCACTTGAATCTGTCTGATTCAGCGCCGAGGCCGAGTTAAATACCCCGCAGCAATAAGCGGGGACATGTGGGGGATCGTATCAGATAAGATAAGATCGCGGCCTTGGCCGATTGCTGTGAAAGTTTTGTCTCCGACATGGTCGCCACGACATGCGAACCGAGTCGAACAATTGCAACGGCCTCGCCTTCTTCCTCTACAAAGACCCTTTTCTAGGACTTTTTCCTTGTCAGCATCGAATCAGACTGGGAATGGCAGGTCTTTCGATCGTATCCGCGACTGAACGCTCGGGTCTTTACAGAGCCGGACTATAACGCCGGCAATTTTTGTCCTTGGAACATTGCGTGCTGAAATTTGACCTCCCTCACTGGGCTACTACCTGCTCCTAAGTACCTACATGGGATCTTCGCGAGGCGTGTCCTTTTTCACCTATCGCTCAGCGCTCGGTGCTCGAAAACTTTCCATGCGAAAGTCTTCCTTTCCCAATTGCGTGTAAGTACTGTTTTTTCTCAGAAAAATCTCTGGCCATCATATGTCTCGCGGGCACAGTCTTTGCCTGGTCTAGCGGAAATACTAGGAGTTCTTCAAGTCTTTTCTTGTGAGTTGGCATAAATAGAGTGCCTAGCATCAGGTCAGAGAGTCGTCTTCGAGCTGTTCAATTTCCACCACCACGCAGGGCCGAGACGGACGCCACCAATCTCACTCTCAGCGCTGCCCAACGCGCTTGTTATTCATTGGATGCGCCTATTTCAAGTTTCAAACAGGACCATGTGGATCATTAATCGTCTTTGTGCGGTTTGGGGTTCTCTTCCCCTTCCTTTCGGTGCGCCATTCGCAAATTGACTTGAACAATTTTGCTTCGCTCATATACAGACGACCATATCGAGAAAAGGAAGGCATACGAAGGTTTCCCCTTGTCGGCACAGTTTGGCGTAACGTGTGGGGCTTCTGGGCGTCTTCCTTTGGATGCTTCGCCCTGGCGATACGTGCTTTGGTCACACCTGCGGCGCAGCTGTCTTTCAATGCCTGCGCCCGTTCGCCACGATCCCCGATCGCGCCTATCCCTTTCTCTATCGAAAACCCCATAACGCTGCGTGGGTGGTATATCAGTTCGTGCGCTGCACAGCAAGTACAGTATGTACCATGGATCACGAGGTGTGCAACGAGATACTATGTAAGTCCTCCCATAAGGATTCTTCGATGACGGCGGCTGCCTTCATTTCATTCCGTCTATCACGGCCACACCTTCTCTACGCCTGTCAGACGACATGCCGTTCCAATTCTGCGACGTTCAAGCGCATCCCTGAAAAGAAGCTTAGCGGTGGATGTCTCTTCCCGTTTGGCAGCAGTAGCGTGGATACGGTGCCTGCTCCGCTCTGCCGCTGTCAAACGATTTGAGCAGCCAGCGGCGGACCTGTCACGCATGTCATGCCGTACTTGAGCTGAACTTGGTTGGCGGTTCGTTCTTGGAGTCTTCATAACTTCAACATGCTTCTCCCTGCCCGGACGACGGTCGTCACATCGTAAGCGAATCATACCAGGATTCGTCTTCATTCACACGAATGAAATGGGCTACCGCTATCAGTGCCCGTAATGCACATGCGAGCCCAGCTACATCCTCTGAATTAAAAACTTTTGGGCATTTTGTTAGTACCATATCGTACCGTCTATGAATCAGAACCCCGGGATCCATGCAGAACGAACTGATGTTACGCGAAGCGGGATTAACACTATTTAAATGCCGGCAGCAGCGTGTATACACCTCTAGCCTACGAGATAATGCAAGACGGCGGATGGCCGACGTGCTCACAATGACTCGCGCTTGAGGTCGGGGATGGTCTGCGATTCGGGGTCGAACTCCTTGTTCGGGCTTGTTTCATACTCGTTGCCGGATTCGGTGACAGCGAAGGTGTTCATCTGCGATGGATTGGTGAGCGGAAGTCGGCTATGTGGCAAGGAGCACACAGACCTGGACATGCACATTCTGGGTGGCGGTGGTCTTCACAACGGAGACGTTCGGTGGCGCACGTCGACTGTAGGAGTTCTGTGTCGAGCTGGAACGTGCGAGGTTAACGGAAGAGCTTGAGTGGTAAGTGTAATAACATACTTGAACATCTCAGCCGCCGGTGTCGTGTAGTTGGTCAGACGACGGACAACGCGGCATGCCACAATCTANNANNTNNCATGTCAGGAGACCCATCTTCGCGATAGTATAATATGGAACGCACAGTAGACGTTGTTGCAGCAGGCACGTTCGCAATGATGCTCATGACAGGGTTCAAGTCCAGAGTCATGAAAATTGTCGCCGTCAGATTCGCACAGAACCTATGCGTTCTTCATAACCGACAGTTCAAAAAGTGCACGAAGAGATACGTACGCAATGAAGAAGTAGATCAAGCCATCTCCGAAGATCATTTGCACAAGTCTGCTCTGGCTGCCCTTCTTGTAGGCAAGCTTGTACGCCGCCAGCGCCATAACGAGGAAGTCGAGGCACATGCTGTAGATGAACGTCGCGGACAGAATCGTGTTGTTGGTCGCAGTGATCACGCAGCCTTGGCCAGGAACCCATGCAGCCTTGAGCAGAATACCGTGCAAGAGGAGCGCCCAATGTCCGAGCATAATGGCGACCAACGGAATCACGATATAGAGCTTTGAAGACCAGACCGCAATGCTGAAAGATGATAGAGATGATTTGAGCATGGTGTACTGCGGAGGAAGTAAACTACTGACGCGCGGATGGATAGATTGACGCAAGCCAGCCCGATAGCGAAGTTACCAAGACACTAAGTTCCGAGTGAATTGACAGACATGCAACGGTATGTCTCTGCAATCACATACCTGGTTGAACGTATACAGTGCCTGGCAGTTGACTTCCCTGAAGAAGCGTCGCCCATTCAGAGGAGTTGTCCATAAACGGTACCTGGCATGGACTTACACCTGAACATTAAGCGTGATCGCTCTGCAAACGAAACCATGTTTTCAAATGACGTTCCTACAAGGTGATATAAAAACCATACGCACATTCCCACAAGGGCGAAGAGGAGACTATATCGCCCGACGAAATAGAATATCTGACATGAGTGCATCAGATTGTGAGCGTGGGCGACGGATGATAGAAAGGAACGAACCAGAGGCCATCTGAACGAACGCTTGCCCGAGACGAAGCTCCATTCAAAGTCCAGCGATGTGAACCATTCCCATCTACAAGCCAACGACGTCGAGGAGCAATTCTTAGATCTGGAGGACAGAACCTTACATGTAAAGCCCTAAAAGAGCGTGTATGAACTTTGCAAACGCATCTGAGCGACAGTGAGCGATCGTCGCCAACGCAGCTTGCTCAATGGAGAAGAAGACTGACCGGCATCGTGGACAAGTTCTGCCGGCGAATTCCAGTCGACCATTGTGCTGTAGGAGTGAGTATCCGGGGCGGACGACGACGGACGAAGGCGATTGCGCTACGGAGGTGTCCGGCGCGTGAGGATAGACTCGTAATGGGGGGTTTATAAGGAGCGACTGTTGCTGTATAAAAGAAGGGCACGGCGAGCTAGGCGCATATGCCGCTTGTCTTCGAAAAAACGGAGATAAGTACCTTACATACCAGACTGTTCGAAAAAGTGGATCGGTCAGGCGCGTGTTCGATTTTATGCGACACCGCCGGCACCCCAAAAACCATTCACTTACCCCGAACAGACTCCGGGCTCACCAAGGGACCCAGGCAGGGCATGCCCAGGATGTCGATGATGCATTGATGTGTCTTCGCAAAACAGGGCTACAGGCCTCCCGTCTTGTGAACGGTGTGATACAAGCATCGGTTCGTCAGTGAGCTTCCCCTCTCGATACCAGCCGACGCCCGTCCGCACTCCCGGAGTTTGGATCTTCCTGATTTCAATCTCAGAACCCCATAGGCGGAGGTTTCCGGCGCGCTTTGCCAGGCTTTGCCGTTTGCCAATCGCTCCGCCGCCTCCCCTTTGACGACGACGACAACGGTGCATTCGACGCAAAAACACTGCTGAGGTTTGCCAAGTTTGTGTGCTTTATCCATACACGGATCAATGCTACGTGCACTAGCGCGTTGCCGATGTCACTTTGCTGCGCTGTCTTGAAGATATTTGCCACCATAATCATGTCCAATGCCCCATGATGATGAAAACTTCCAAGACATCGAAGGTCCGATCATGACTGCACGTGCTCACGCGCTCACGGCTAAGCGCTAACTAGTAACTGTGCAATTTCGCGCGACCTCCCGGGTCATAAACCCTCTTCATCAGCTTCCCTTCAGGTACGTTCTTGAGCCTGGACTGCTGCAATTGCGACAATGCCATCCGACTAGTCTCCCAGAGGCAGAGTAGACAGGACTCAACGCTTCGTACCTCAGGATCGTCTGTCTGACCATCCGACACGATGGAAGAAGCGTCGACAATAATCTTACGAATTGTCTGTTCAATGTCGCTTCCGACGTTCTGATTGCACTTCCCCACTCTTCCTTGAAGAAACAATTGAAATAAGCTTTACGTATCAGCAATATACGATGGTTCGAACTTCCATCCGCCTTCTGGAACTCATGCTCGGAATTGCAACACCTATGCAACGCTCTGATGCACCTGGACCTTAGCGCTTAGTTCTGATGGCGTTTCGATGCAAACCCGCACCCCGTAACATGTCCACAATCCTATTCTGAGTTCATTCGATGACGCTTTTATCTGCTTTCGTGTGCGACGAGGTCAAGGTATACAGCGATACATATTGTAAGTAATACTACATGTACACTAGATGCAATCGCGTGGCCGCGTAGGCTCCAGCGAAATTGTGGGTCGATATTCGAGGCCGTTTTGCAAGCGAAAAATCGGGCGACAAGCCCGATCGCATAAAATTTAGAGTTGCCGGCAGCCAACACAGGCCCCGGGAAGCTCCTGCGAGGGTTTCCCATGGAAATCTTGGATTTTGGCCCTGAAAAATGCTTATTTTTAGCACTATTTTGCCTCTGGAGGTACGAAAACATCCCCATTTTTCCCCGAAGAGCAGAAACCGCTTGGTTTGGGCCGTACGCTTCGCCCAAATGAGACAGAAAGTCTTTCCGGTGGCTGGTTCTCGAGTTGCCAGAAATGCTAACGGTGGGGAAACCCTCGCAGGAGCTTCCCGGGGCCTGCCAACACGCTGTCGCGGAGAGGTAATCCCCATTCCGGCGTTGTCACAGAACCGCCGCGCCCTATGTGCATCCCACACAACACGTTCTTTGCTGTCACTCGTTGGCTCGATCGTAAGTCGCTAACACAGACGTTAGTAATTGGTAGGCGGGGGAAGATAAAAACCAGCACGCTTCCCTTTTCGCCAAGCGCGCCTATCTCTTCAGCACATTTAATCTTCTGAATTTACTAGCCCCGAATACTCGAGGCACCCGACACTCCTTTATCTTCTGATCCCCAACATCGTTTGTAACGTCGTGCCCGTAGCATGTCGTCCTTACCCTCCTCTTCCGTCGTTGCTCTGAGCATTCTCGTCGCGCTGGTCGTGCGACACCTGCTACGGAAGAAGTCAGACGTAGACGTCCTCCCTAGTCCGGTGAGTTCTCGTCATACTCTTTAGACGCCCAATTGCGACCTTTGGATCCTGATCTCCATCTCAATAGCCTGCCAGTGAAGCAACATGGCTATATGGACATGAATACGAGGTATTCGAGCACGAATCGAATGTCATGTATAGTCGATGGGCGAGTGCGCTGGGTCCGCTCTACAAGATCAAGGCTGCGCTGTTCCACGCAGACGTTGTATGTACTCACAGTATATGGTCGGCCATCTCGGAATCGCCCTCGGCTAACGGTTCCTATGCGTAAGGTTGTCGCAGCGGACCATGCTGCTGTGCAGCATATCTTCCAGTACGCTGATAGATATGGTCAGTACTTCGCGTCCGGTATGATGTCGAGCCTGTTCTTGACTGACATCATATGCCCTGGACTGCAGTGAAGTCCCCGGTATTCAGGCCCCCCGTTGCAAACCTCCTTGGAAAGGGCTTGGTCTGGGCTGAAGGTGACGACCACAAGAAGCAGCGGAGAATCCTTGCGCCTGCGTTTTCGTAAGTATCATCAAATTGATCTACCCGCCATGATTTATGCCTTTGAACAGACCGGAGAACCTGAAAGGCATGTACGATGACATCGTGGAGAGCGCGGAGAAGGTAAATCGTTTGTTTCATCTTGGTCTTGCGCGATCCTAATCATGTCCCCAGCTCGAGAGCAGACTCGTTAACGAAGTCGCATCTCATAATGGCGAGGCGACAGTCAACATTGTAGAGGCAACTTCGGCCTGCACGTCAGTGTGTTCCCCTCGTATTCAGAGTCTGTACTGAGCGTGTTCTCTGCTATACAGTCTGGATATCATCGGCCGCGCAGCCTTTGGCCACGACTTCGGCGCAGGCAGGAGCGAGGAGGCGAAAGCCATCAGCGCAGCCTGGACAAAGCACGTCAATATGGGCCTGACTTTCGGTGGCTTCATCGCACCGCACGTCGTTCAGACTTTCCCATGGATCGTCAAGCTTCCCATCGCGACCTTGCAGGCGCAGGGCACGGCCAAGGTCATTGTCACTGACCTCGCGTCGCGTATCATCGATCGCGGTGTCATCAACGAGCAAGGCAAGGACATTTTGTCTCTGCTCATGAAGGCTGCGCGGGACTCGAAGAACCCGGAGAGTGACGGGCTCACGCAATCGCAGATCGTTGACAACGTGAGTGTATTGTTACTCTCTGCCCAGAAACATCATCTGACATCGTTTTAGATCAGCACCTTCATGTATGTTTCGCTGTCCCTTGGTTACGGTAACATACTGACTAGATTGGTAGCATGGTTGGCCACGAGACGACGGCCGGCAGTGTCAACTTCACTCTGCTCCAGCTCGCTCGTCATCCCGAGATTCAGAACAAGCTCCGTGAGGAGATCAACAACGCGGGTGGCCAGTTCACCATCGAGGAGCTCCAGAAGCTGGAGTACCTTGACGCCGTGGTCAAAGAAGGGTGCGCTCTCTTCTTGACTCCTCGCTCTCTGTCTGACTCCAGCCAGTCTCCGCCTGCACCCTGCCTCGCCGCATACCGAGCGCATTGCCCTCGAGGACGATGTTATCCCCCTCGACAAGCCCATCCGCACCTCCGACGGCCGCACCATCACGTCTCTCGAAGTGAAGGCCGGCCAGGTGTTCCAGATCCCCTTCCAGACCATTAACACCAACCCCGATGTCTGGGGCCCCGACGCGCTTGAGTTCAAGCCCGAGCGCTGGCTCACGGCCGCGGCATGCCCGCCCCGAGCGAGCTGCCGCATGGCTGGAGCGGCCTCATCACGTTCTGCGATGGCCCGCGGAACTGCATTGGCTACCGCCTCGGTGCGTCGCATTTGGCTTTTCACGGTGTTCGCATTTTCTGATGTGATTGTGTAGCACTTGTTGAATTTAAGGTCATGCTCGCCGCTATTATTCGCTCCATTGTGGTCGAGCCCACGGGCGACGTTGTCAAGCAGGTCATCTCGCCGACGCTCCAAGCGATTGTAGACGGCAAGGCTCAGCTGCCGCTCCGTGTGAAGTCTGTTCAGCAGTAGTTATCGTGCTGGTCAGGAAGGGACTTGATCATATAATTATGACTAGGATAGATGTATTCACCTGGGAATCAATGGACATTTTCTAGACTCATGCTTTTCGGGCTTCATTGTGCCGGCAACTTGATAAGTAGTGCATTAGATGTACTGTTACTAGTATCCATTGAAGCGCACTCGTCATGGCTGCTTGCGCAATAGCATTCAACATGTATCAAATATAGCGATGATTAGGTTACGCATGAAAAAGGCACTAGATATGAGCATAAGATGGATACGTTGCATGAAGAAGCTCCAGCTGAAAAATTGAGCAACCTTGCAGAAAATGATATCCTGACGGCCACAGGCCTGTCCTCGGTCACAGACATAATTCCCACCGTCCCCCATCCACCTCGCTCACACACCACGCCCGTCCCTCCTTCTGCAACCACTCCAACGCATCTTGCACTAGCCATGACCCAATGTGATCCCACCGACCATCGCTCCGTTGCAAATAAGTCGTAATGTCTTCCTTGGTCGGCGCAGCTGCCATGCGTCCCCTAGACGCGGCGGCGCCTTGACGCGGACGACGCGGTGCGAGAATGCGCGGCTGCTCGCATCGAACGGATGGCGGCCTCAACATGTATTGCGAGGTAGGCTGAGGTGAGGGGAATATACGATTCTTCATTCTCCAGAGGGTCGGACAGTTCCTCTTCCTCGGTATCGTCTACAGAAAGGGACCTATGTATCGAAAATGACATGGAGGTCGTCGTGCTGGAGCTCGCCCGCCAGAGCATACTCGAGTTCGCGTTGAAGGTCTTAGGCACGGGGCGCACGGGCCCGTCCCATAAAACGATGCTGCCCTCCTTGAAGAGTTTGAGGATGGCCCAAACGAAAAGACGCTTCATCTTTGGGGCAGTTCCTTCGCTTTGCGAGGCACGGAAGCTACCTTGAGAGTCCGCCTTTTTAGCGCTTTGGGTCTCCTTCAGCTTCTCCTCTCTCGCTCGTCGCCTGGCCTCAGCCTTTACTACACGACGCGCAAGCTCAGAGAGTTCAGGGACACGCCGGAGATAGGATAGTGTGAAGCCGAGCTGAGGCTTGCCATCCGCATTCGTCCTTTGGCCGGCGTCACCTCGCCCGTTCATAGTCGTCGGCCAGTGCCGCTGTGAAGGACGGGGAGTTGAGTGTGAAGGATCGAGAGTGGGGTAATGGTTTAGGGGTCGCGGTGTCGTGTCTTCAACGGATAAACGAGAACGCTTGGTCGGGGTGGCAGGCGCATGGTTGAGAGCATACGCAACGGAACCGGAATCGCTGTCTGTATCAGATTCATGGGCGTCGGCGTCATCTGGTGAAGAGTTGTGTACTGCATTGTCCATATAATGTTTGACATAGATCCGGAATGTATTGGCCGTTAGATCACGGGTATGCAAGCGGGACGGGTGGCGAAGGCGCGGGGGAGACTAAATCGAGCAAGAATTCATCAGAAAGTGTTCCGGAAATTAATATGCAGTCTGGATGACACTCACAGTGGAGCCAGCGGTGGATTTTGTCGGGCTCGAAGCCACAGATGTCGATGGCGATGTCGAGACAGAAGCAATAGATGAAGGGCTTGGAAATCCTGGCGCACGTCGGACAGAGACGGGAGTACTAGGTATGACGGAGGAGTGGGGAATAAACTCGGCGGCAAGAACCGTAGATTCAGGCGGAATCACGAATGGTTCTGTTGAGTCGTAGTGTTGCTTATGCAATGCTATCACGCTCTTCCAATGAGCGAACTCAACGTAGTTAGATCTACACTTTTCTGCGTCGACATATTGAGCAAAGGTGTCTGGCACTCGTAAAATGGACAAACCTATACTGTCACAAAAGACTTCCCTAGTGTTCCGTTTTGGGCGTACCTTCCCAATCACTGCGACCGTACCACCGAGTTCCGCGACCGGTGGAGGGATTTTATTCTGGACTGACTCTTTGGAGGTAGACGCCTTGGTCAGATTGCCCGATTTGCCCGATTTGACTTGTCCGCTGGCAGGTTTATTCGCTGGGCGAGACTCTGCCTCCGGATGGGGGAGTACGCAGTCAACGACACCCGTCCCATCATCCACTGTGAGACATCACATTAGCAGAAACCAAAAAGAATTGACGGCGAGGACTTACGCCAATAAATGGTGCGCCGGTCGTATGAAGCAATCCCTACAACGGTTCCCACTAGCTTGACGATTCTGCACGGAATGCGACCCAGTAGATAGTAATCAGCACCTTATCCCCGCACGATGAGTTCAAAATTTACCTCAGATGGGAAAAGACGCACCTCTGGTACCACTTTCAGTCATGGAAAGGACGTCTCGAACAAAGCATGGAGCAATAGAATCCCTTGACAGCGTCCACTTCCACATTTCGGCTGGCGTATGCGTCTTGCATGCCTCCTGGCGTGCGACAGAGGCGCTACTGGCGGTAATAACTCTCGATGAAGGATGCTTGTCCGTCTTGGAAGGTCCGGTATCTCGACGACGCTTTGAGGGTGTAAGCATAATCTTGCCTACCTGATTCGACAAATTTTCAAGAGTGGTACTGCAGACGCTCATGCCTGTGTCCGCGAGAACGACACGTTTGGCAACTGTGCGTAAATGGCAACGGAGGACGGGAACTTGAACTTGAAGTTCAAACGACAGAGACGGCTTGAATATCTGCAGAGATGTATGGTGGATTTAATTTACTCCTTATTGAAGGAAAGTTGTCAGCAAGCAATGCATCAAAGTAGCTATCGATAGCAGAGACGGTGTTCGTCAAGAGGAAGAAGGCAAAGGAAGAGCTGAATGGCCGCCGCGTGAGAGGGGCGCGAAACTGTCACGTGACATTCGCGTAATTCTGGCTGACAACCGCGTTGTCGTCACTGCGGCCAGTGCAACACTCCTGTTTTTTGTCTTCAACAATTCGCGGCTGCACATACGTTCTTTTCGGAGTGTCAGTAAACCGGGAGAACTGGGATTGATTGTGAAAACGGGACAATGCAAGTGGATCAGCTCTTGGTGGTCAGCCTCGCTTTTTTCAGGTTGGTCAAGGCTTTCATTCCGGATCCTGTCAGTCGTATTGGCAGATTGGTATTTCTCACATGTTCATCGTAGTTGATTTCTGACGAGAATCCGTCATCCTCAGGAGGCTGTCTTTGCGATTTACAATTCTCCAGATCTGTAATCGCATAACCGGTACGGATGGTGATCATGACCCACTTCCCCAGCCTACAGTCATTCGGAGCTCTTCTTAGGACCTCACCGATGCAATTGGGCAAGACCGCCGCCGACCCACATTCGTATGTGGTCGGAGCTCATGAACGTGGCTCGTGTCGGCTTAGCACGCTGCCGCATCCGCCAGGCACACAATGGACATGCATGCGGGTGGATACATGCAGAATCCTGCATAAGCCACAATGCTACTGTTCTCTTCTAAGCCGCTTCGAAGAAGGCACGGCGTCTCGCTCGACGGTATTCTCACCTTACCCCCATATCTCTCTGCTGTTTGGCAGAGTAGCTTCTGCCTTGTTTTGGGTATGTACTCCCGGCGTCCGAATTATCGGTGTACATTCTTGCTCTGGCTCACGCTTTTTTTAGTGCCTAATCGTAATTGAAACACCCCAACACGCCGCTAGTTGCAGCTAGCTCCTCGATCACGTTGGAAAGGCCCACCGCCGCTCAATCTTTCAAGGTTCCAAACTTTCTCAGATAAGCCGTATGGAGATATGTCCCCACAGGGAACGAATCTTAGAAGCATATGATTTTGCGCCAGCCCTATCGCGTTCCGTGGTCTCGTAAGGCAGTGGCATTCTCTCATCACGTACATCCGGAGTGTTCTTGTTTCGTATGAAATCTCGCGAAGTGGGTCATACACGAAGCCGGGACTCGTCCATCCGCCAAGTTTTGACGAAACAGTACTTCCTCTAGTGTCTGTCTTCATCGTAGTCATAGCGGCCCATCCATTTTGGACACCCAAAATGCGGATCCCAGCTGTGCGCCATCACTCGGAATGGAAAGGAAGCCAGCGATCCAATGCTGCCGCTGCCGATGTCCACCCTCAGCCTGCTTCCCACAACTTTGGCGGTGTCTTTCCCAGCGCTCGGCATTCCGTAGGTCACCGCTCTGCTCACAGGGCGTTTCTTCGGAGGGTCGAGGCAGCATGACCATCAAGCGGCGGACAGCTCTTCGTCATGCCTCAATCTCCTCTAGTGACCTCACCTCGACGGCCTTCCTGCCTAGGTAACAAAACCAGCCGGGGCCCAGTTCTGGCTGCCGTCTGTCAGGTACGTTACAACCATCACGTACATCGCGCGTGAGTGCCACCGCTACATTCTCTCTCCAAGCCTTGTGTCTGCGTTCTGCGGATCCGTTCAAGATGCAACAATACAACCCTTAGTGCTTATCAACTAGGCCGCCACGCCGCCCTGACACGTAGAGTGCGTGCAGGCGCACATCGAGGCTCCAAAACCTGCACGGAGTCAATGCGGCGGAGGAGTTCTGGGGAGCCTCAACGATGGACGCTTGCTTAGCTTCCCGCCACGCACCATCAGCTGTGCCGTCACAAGCCGTACAAGGCGGCGATTCGTGCAGGTATACATGTTCGTCTGCGGATTCTGATTGGGCGATGGTGTTGCGACTCCGGTACCGTGCGAGGTGATGTCTCAATCGTTCGCCCTTGAATTTACCTCTGCACAGCCCAGGTCGCTGACGTTCATTCAAGTGGAGGCTTGTGTACACACGCCGACGACAAACTCAGCTTTGGGCCCCGATCGTCGCAGCCGGACAACGCGGCCAGGAAGAACTTATACCATGTCATCTACACGGTGCGCCGCCGCATGGACAATTTATGCTGGCTTGTTGATTCTCTGACACTCCGCGATGCGTTGGAGCCCTGAGAACCCCACCGCACGCCGGCCGCATCAGCACACCACCACGCACGGTTCCTGCCCTCCATTCCATGATCGACCTCTTGTCCCGGTCACGCGGGCTGCCCGTGGCTTGTATTGTTTGAGAGTTCCGTTTGTGCTCCCAGATCGGAACCAGGTATGGATTGGATTGGGGTGTAGTTGTAACGATGGGCGGTCAGCGATTTGCATACGAAACAGCGTTTGTCGGTACATCCCGACCATCTTCGAAGCAATCAAGAAGGCGGGCCTTCCCTTAAGCTTGCTCGGTGCAGTACACATCAGATCATGCACTATGTCCAGAATTCTACCATCATTTCTCCAAGAGTCTGATGTGCCTACGGAACTGTTAATATACACGCATTTTCACGTACAACTCTTCGTAAATTCCATGCTTATGACTTTCAGGTCCAGTCCTTCGACGGCTGTGACGTTCGCCCCAAACTCAGAATAAGCGTAAGCGCCCGCATCACGTGGTGGGAAACTTGTTCTCCGCTTAAATTTCGCGTCGCTCTGGACGCGTCGCCTCCTCGCTGCCGTCGACGACGGCGACGCCTGTACTCTCATCTATCGACCCTTCTTCATTGCTTGTCCGGTATTTCCAAAGATCAGTACTTCGGTCGCCAAGCTAAAGCAATTCCAATCAAATTCTCGATGGCACCATTCAACCGCCGCACGCAGCTTGCTGTAAGCAATGTCGTCTACTAGCACCAGCGCGCGGTTCTGATTTACAACGCGTTCCTTTGTCTCCCTCCTACTTACCTAAAACCCCTATCCTTAATTCCTTAGACTCAAGCGCCAGATGGAGCATGGCTACACGACAAAGCTCCTCCATCAGGCCCTCGTAGAGACACTGCCTCAGCGGTCCACGCAGGACCTACCACCAACAAGCTGGTGGTGTCCAATTTGCACTACGAGGTCACCCCAAAGGACCTCATGGTGCGCCATCGTCTCTTCGCCGGACGTCTACCTCCGCTGACATGCCGACTGCAGGCCATTTTTGGCCAAATTGGCACGCTCGTCCGCGAGCCACTGATCAGGGTACGGACCCCCTCCGACTGCCACCACTGCCCCTAGACAGAGGTCACGAAACGCCGCCATCTCATCGTATCGTTTCTGGCATATGTTGACGCGCTTGCGTTCTGTTGTTTTTCGTTCCTCAAGTACGACCGCAGCGGCCGCTCGTCAGGCGTCGCCATTATAACGTTCGAGACTCCGGCGGAGGCAACACGGGCGAAACAACAGATGCAGGGCATGATCGCTAAGGGTAACGTCACTTTCTCGCCATCTTTCTCTCGCTTTCTTTCTCTCGCTTTCACTTCTTTCTTCATGGCGGCCGGAGCCGACTGTTTCCCGTCCTTGGCTGCTTTATGTCACCCCTGTGCAATGTTCCGATTCTTCTCTCATTCCACGCCGAATTTGACCTGCTTCTCAAACTGTTCCACCCTGAATTTGTATTTGGGGAAAGCTTCTCTGACGTCGAGCTGCGCAGGTCAACCGATGGAGATCGCATTCGATATCGCACCCCCGCCGCGGCAGCCTCGGCACAGCGCACCAACCTCACTAATCAATCGGATACAGAAGCCGCCGTTGATCGAACGGCTGGGTCGTGCGGAGGGGGAGGCGAAGACAGCGCTCGTGTAAGCACATTTTTACTCCCCCGATTCTGATGGTGGCCGTTTACACGTTGTGCTTCGGGCAGGAAAAACACACGGAGCGTCGCGGTCGCAAGGGCTCGCGGAAAGGGTGCGCGCGGTGCAGCAGCGCCTGCGCCTAGGCCTGCGCGGGCGAAGCCAAAGACGGCTGCGGAGCTTGATACCGAGTTGGATGCTTTCATGGGAGCGCCGCCGGCTGGTGCCAAGACAACAGAGACGCAGGTGCAGAACGGCGGCTCTGCCCAGGAAGGGGACGTCGAGATGCAGTGAGCTTTGAAGCGGCGACTGAGATGGGACGCAATACGGACGTTTCTCATCGGGTGTACCGAGGGGTGTTATTGTGCCGGGCTTCGCTTTTGTTCTGACCTTCTGCCTATTGTTACTTGTCCTCGAGCTGTCCCGGTGTGTTGTCTCATGATATCGCTTGGCTTACATATCCTGTGGTACCATTGCAGTTCATTGCTACGAAGCATGTGTATGAACTGCTGTGTGCTTATTCCACAGGCCAATCGTGAGAGAAATTCATTGTCGAGGACACCACGAAGACGTGGTTCATGGAAGCGCGCTGACCGGTGATGTCTTACAGCCGTTTGCTGAACGATAGGCGCCCTGGGAAATTATGTATATCAAATAGGTCCATCAAAGCGGAGCACGACGGCATCCAGATTTCGAAGGGGCACGCCACCCGGATTTTTGTCGCCGCTCGCCAAATCGTGCGAATTGTGGCTGCGGCAGGACACGGCTGATGGAATTGACGTCTTCGGTAAACCACGGTCTCTATGAATAATTTCCGGAGCGGGGCCTATCGTTCAGCAAACGGCTGTATTGGGGGAAACGAGTCTGATACAGCGCCGCTGGGTTTGAAAAGATAATCAAGCTCGGGTTGGCGGCTGTGCGGACCGCGGTGCAATGCCTCTTGATCTGGTGCATTATCCTTGCGAAGTCTTCCATCTCGGTGTTTGTCTGCCACGATGCATGATGGGTTCGCGATGGATGAGGGGCGACAGCCACATGACCGAGGAATCGAGGGGGACCAGATGTTGGCGGAGGTGTGTTGTTCCCAGCAGGCGCCTGCAGCTCCTTATAGGGCAAACTTCCTCGAGGGATCCGCAATGTTTGGCAGTGTTATGGCGCAAGTACCGTAGGAGGTAACGTGGAAATGAATGGTAAGGCAACGGGAATTGACGCAGGACGGCGGTCGGATGGGTGGGCGAAACAAGAACATACGGACCATGGCATGTCCTCGTCTCGTTCCTTGCATCCCTGATCGCCTCTCTCAGGTTTTTGGCCAACAGCCCAGCCTGTTTTCTCTTTTATATCGCCCGTTTTCTGACCCGTTGGCCTCATCGACTTCAGCTTTTCTCCCAGTATTTCGCTCTCGTAGCCCCCCCAGAAAACCTCTCGAGTTACGGGATCAGTCGCGCGGACGATTGCTGTCGACTGGCGACACCGCCTTAGAATTTCCAGGCCAAAGCCCGGTTCCCGCCACACACCCATCACCTACACGATTACGCTTTGCGATTGCAAGGGTCATCTTTGGTTTCCAGATCGCCAATTGTGAGTTTGGGTTTGTCGTGTTGATCTTTCCAGCGCTAAGTTGTTGGATATTAAAGTGCTCATCCGTAGTGACGCATCTGGGCTCATCGACATCACTTGATCTGCCTGCTTGTGGCCCTTCGATCTCAAAGCTTTGTCCAGGCTGCTGGTTCGTAAATTGCCTACACTTGCCTCGCTTTAAAGCAGTGGGTACCTGGCTTTCTCCAGGCCCCTCGTCCCTTCGAGCCCTCGACATTCGTCTCCACTCCCGCAATGCAAGCGTTCTCAAAAGATCAACTCTACAATTCTTCGCTCTACGGCATGCAGCCGCCATCATCGGACATGGCCGACGCCACATACCAGTACCAGCAATACCCCTCCTCATTCGCATCGTCATCCGCCCGCCCTTCTTGGTCGCCAAATTGGGAAAGTACACCGAATGCCTCGACGTACAACACCTACGCGACGCCGATCCATGTCTACGACGCACAACCGAGCGTTCTACCACCCCGTTCTTTTGATACTCGCTACATTCCGCGCTCTACCTCCTCGTCGCTCGCGGCCGCCATGACGCCCTACCCTGAGTCTGCCCAGCGCACCGTCCTCCCCGATCCGACTCGTGCGCCGTCATGTGGCACGTCCTACAGCTCTTCGCACTCCTCTCAGGCAAGCCCCAGCTTGAGCTCCCATCACAATTCCCCTGTCCTCGCCACCGCTGGTCAGTATAGCATGACGGCGGCCGCATCGCCAAATCGATATGCCGCATCATCAATTACCCAGTACCCAAGCTCGGGCCCAACGGGGACGTCTCCATGCGGTGCTGCGGCCCCCGCCGGCAGGACGTACGCCGACCCGCGTGCAACAGCGACGCATTCTTCCGCAGCCGCCACCGACATGGGGCGGCGGGCCAGGGGCGTCTTTCACGTGGATCCCTTCAGCAGCACCACTAGTGAGGCCGAGAGCGCACCAGTCTCTGCGCCCGTCGCCCTGAAGCACGAGGAGACGAGCGGGCTTTCACCACGCGTGCTTGCATTTTCATCGACGCTGGAACCATTGGAAGATGCCGACGACCCATTTCCGCTCCGCGTTGAGGACCTCGCCACACGCGACGAGGAAGAGCTATACCGTGGCCTCAGCCATGCATTCTATGTCAACACAGCCGGCGCGCAGAGCTCCAGGCATGGGTGAGCTTCAAATGACTACTGTTTATTATCTCAGTCTCTCTAATTTCGGCAATTTGAATCCCGCAGGCCTTCAGCGGACGTCAGCGCATCTTCGCACCCCACACCGTGGAGTGCCGTAAAGGCCTTGTCTACATCCCCATCAGTCTCGCCCGTGCTATCACACACTTCGTCGCTGTCCGTGCTCTCGGAGCTCAGCGACGCCAGCTCCGACATGGGCCCCGCGTACACGACGGCGTCCATCGCGTCCCCTCCGCGCCGCGCGTCCAACGACGCGAAGACCAAGCGCAAGTCCAAGATGCACTGCTGCGAAGAATGCGGGAAGCCGTTCCCGCGGCCGAGCGGCCTCGCGACGCACATGAACTCCCACTCGGGCGAGAAGCGTGCGTCCCACTCCGCACCGACATCCTCTTCCGTGCTAACCGCGTCTATGTCCGTGCAGCGTTCAAGTGTCCGCTCAAGGACTGCCCGAAGACGTTCACGGTGCGCTCGAACGCGAAGCGCCACCTCCGCACGCACGGTGTCCAGGTCACGTCCTCCCGAAGTCCGTCGCTGCTACATGGGGCGGACGCGGGTACTATCGGCTTCGAGGCACCTGTGGTCTCGGACGTGCAGTACGCGCCGGACATGGGACCCGGCGGGAAGCTATGGAAGGTGAAGTGGGTGGGGCAGGGCG
>SFCI01000829.1:0-14656 GCA_004681135.1 Hericium alpestre | reverse complement strand
CAGGGGCGAGGGGCAGGGCAGGGGCAGATGTGGGGGAGAGATGTACCTCATCAGTGTGCACAGCATTGAGAAGCACACACTGCAGGATGTGTGGCCTGCAAGTAAGTCGTGCACCTGTGAGCGTCGTCTGGTAGATGTGAGCCTGCAGCACGAAGCAGATTCCAAGCCTGGCAATGACACCGTGCTCATTGCTCGTTCAGCTGCGAGGAATGAGCACAGAGGAAGGGTGAGATGCGAACACTCACAGCTATTCTGAATGCGGCCAGTGCTTCAGCAGACAGTAGTATGAGCGGTCGCAGTGTTTCTGGCTCATCATCAATCATCGATCGCTGCGGGGGCCAGCAGCAAGGATTTAAACGAGTCACTCACGAGCATAAAGGACTCTGCACATGCACACATGAGGACCACAGTATAATGCAGGCTTCTTGCATTCATGACACCATCGAGCATCACGTTCCAGGAGGCATTTTGCAGCAAGGTGGTGCCCTACAGGCATAGGTGCCACTTGGTCCTCGGAGGAGCATCATGATTGGGGAGTGTATCTTATCTTATCAAATTTCCTTATATGGAAGGGTGCCTGATTACATACGTAGTTAGTCCAATCTGTACACAGCATGCATTAACCACTAGCAGCGAGGCAGATATGTGCTGAAAATGAGCCAGAAATGCATCACTTCTAAGAGCTTTTGATGCATCCTGAACTTTGCCGAAATGTTGAATTCCTGGCACATACCAGGGCCTGGTAAACATTAGCAAAATGATAAAATTTACCGTAAGCAAAATACCATCAAAATCCTTTTGGAAGTTATCCTTTTGTGGCTCTTTTGCCATGCTTTCAGTTTCACTGATTGTTGACTTTTTGGGAAATCCAAAGGGTTGAATAAAATGAGTTGAATCAATGAATTTTGGCACACTTTCATGAGCAGGAAAATCTTTCCTTTCAAGGGTGCTGAAAGCACTCACAAAGCACTCAGAAACATGAAATTGCCAAATGCTTTTGACTCTGTTTCATTGCACTTTACTTTTGAAATCACAATTGTCTTTTGGTGTCCCAGAAACGCAGCTGAAATTGTAACTTTCTGCAAGATTTTGATGTCGGTAGAATCACCATTAAACTATGCATTTCTAGTACACTTCTGTGATTTTTCTATTGGGTGGCCACACATTAATGCATGCTGTGGTACTGGCCTTACCAAAAAAAAAATGACCATATGTTCCTCTACTATTACCCACATGATGCCGCAGCAATTGTACATGTTTGGTTGTAATCTCTTTCGCACATGTGCCATGACTTTGCACATGTTTGGTTGTAGTCTGCCTTACACTGAGTCTACATCACGCTTCGACCATTTCTCGTATCCGAAACATGTCGTGGCGCATTGCACGTCATCCCACACTGGACTACCACTCATGTCTTTTTTCGAGACAGTCCTCAATACGATGTGCATCATCCTGCATGTCACATCCATCATCGCCCATGATGGCTTGCACATTGTCGTCATCGATTTTCACCATAAAGTCACCGCAGTCAGACTGAGCAACCCTTCACTGTTACTCGCTGCCATGTTCTCTGCTCTAATCAGCAGGTTTTTTTGGTCTGTATGGTGCTCACCATATGATGATGAAAACTTCCAGAAAGAAAATGTGCAAGATGCGCTGTCGCATCCTTCTTCTGTGCTGATCAGTTCGTGATGTGAAAGTGCAGGGTGTTTTTTGTTCATGAATGGGAGGTGCACCTGTATTTTTATCTTTGCTTTGACCGAGCTCACAAATGGTGTACGTCCTCAAATAGTGAGAGACATTTCACCCCATCCCATTCAGTGTGCCCTTGCTCGTGCTCACCCCCAAGCCGACCCTGTCAACACTGGTGAGGCAGTATCCTGCCGCATCACAAGATGCTCTTCTCCCATGCCATGATGCACACCCCCACGCTCGATGTGCTGATCTCATGCCATACCACATCATTGTGTACAGATACGACAATGTAGCTGAGTACCTCGAGGGCTTGTGCAGCAGCACTGCACTTGTCTACATGCTTTGCTCACTTTGGACAAGGTACACACGTCTACATGTTATCGAGCACTTGCAGCATTCAACCGGGTCTTGCACTACGTCGCATTGCAGGTGCCATCGCACAGTCGGCCACGGTGAATGCGAAGATGCTTTTCCTGAATGCGAAGACCAACGGTGATGCGGTGGGCTATACTGCAGAGGATTACATCATGTGTGTTCTGCTATCTTCTGTTTTCTTTCGCTCTAACCGAGACGTAGTGCGATATCGCGCATGCTCAATGTGCTCTATCCGTCGGGCAGCGTACATTTGAGCATGGCATCGATGACATACCCCATCTTCGCATTCGTGATGCACATGGTCATGAGGGTTTTGTTGGGGCACATGCGTCGTGGTTGACGTACTGGGTATGACAGTTGTAGCCAGTCCAAGTAGTGCTGGTACATTTTATATCTGTACAAGTTGTCTTACCTGCTTGCTGATATCAGCACTGTCATGGACTAATGTCACTTTGTGAATCTATGTGTTGGTATCTAGCCAGCCTGTGGCAGAAGGTACAGTCGTGTATGTATATCATGGAGTCGGCATATTTTTTTAGCATTTTACGATTCTTATCCATGACATACTGCTATCACATGTTCTGTCAAATATGTCAGTTCAACTCTGAATGGCCATGGAGATGTCCTGTCTGATGACATTCTGATCCCTTTAACATGAATTACTTTCCGGCCACACCTTATTATGCCGCCAAGTCCCTTTAGCAGTAGCATATGCTACAACTTTTAACAGCTGTCAAGGACTGACTTTGGATCACGTAGGCATCAACCTTTGCTGTCCTGTCTTCTCGCATGGTCAACTATGCACTGCGTTGTCCAAAATCTGTTATCGTTGACATTGCCCCTTATGGCTGCCAGTCGGCACAAGACACACCACTAACATCACTTTTTCAGATATTTTACTGCAGTATAGCATTTGCATTGTATTGCAACTGTCCCTACATACTAAATAGCAAACTTGACTGTAAAAAAGAATCAACATTGACCAAGATAGGCAGAGCACCAGCTCCACCGAATCTTGTTTTTGTTTAACATCTTGCATCCCCCTTGAGTCTGGTACTTACTGACAGATTATCATAGAGTGAGCTTTCACCTTTGCACATTGACTCCAGCTCAGTAGTCAATCCACCAGTCCCTGTACCAATGCTGTTGTTGATATCTCCAGAATAAACTTACTGCTGTGCAGGGATCGAATCTGTACTGACAAAGGGGGGGATGGGACCGGACAAATAACCTGCTCAGATCGCACGACCAGAACAAACCATTAAGCTGTCAATGCATATGACAGACATACTTATCTTGCAAAAACCAGATGGAACAGGGAATGCCCGCAATTTCAAGCTAAATAGTAAGTGCGCAGTCAGCAAGATGATGTAACGAACGGAGGCTTTGGACAACAGGTGTCAACAAACCAGTACGCCCGGCGTCTGCATTCACTTGACCAAATGACATCGTCACACGGACTACTTATACCGGCCACTCAAGAGCCCAGCTTCTTCTCCCATCTCTACGCTTTGAAACTAGACGGGTGTATAGTTGGAATAGTCAGGAAAGACGCGAGATCACCCTGGAACAAGCTGGACTGAGAGAAGACTAGCTGCCGTGTACACCAAATACTATCCAGGTCACAAACAGGGTCATGTCGAATTACTTTCCTAGTTTCGAGTCGTTTGCGAAGGTGAGTACCGTCTGGTTAGCTCTGTTGTTCAATGCATGCTTACCTCTTTATGTGTCGTCGCTAACGTGCTATGACGTCGCATACTATAACAGGCACGGCTGCCACTGCTGCAGGCTTGTCGACAGTTGGTGCGTCGGCGTCGCTGGGGTTACTTCCTCTCCCACCATTCCCCTTGTCACGACTCCATCGACTTACGTTTCCAACATGGATTTCTTTAACGCAGGAATGGGCCTTCTCTACTACGGCCAGAATTTCCTGATATACCCTAGTGCCTTCCCTCCAGGCTCCAGAGTTGGTCCGTAAATTAGCTGTTTGCGGTGCTCTTCGGGTTTTCATGATCAATTTATTCACATGTTGCTATGCTTTATTGCTCTGCTGCATATACTTTGCAAGTTTAGAAGTGCCCACTCCAGCGGACTTCTCGTTGCCATATGCCGACGTCACACTCGTCACCCCTGATAATGTCAATATCAAGACTTACATCCTCACCCAGCGCCGAGATTTGGACCGACAAGTGCCCGGCGCCACGCCAATTGACGTGACTGAAGACCTCGATGACGATGAGAAGGCAAGTGCCTCTGCCATACTTTGTCATGCAGTGCGTGCTCTTGGAAGTAAAACTCCTTCTGAGTACGAGAACGAGCAGGACGGCGGATTCTTGTTGAATTATATGCACCGTCATTGCGTAGCTGTCAGGTTCTTGGTTTGCGTGCTGACTTCCTTCGCGCGGTTTGGTCTTCTGTCGAATTTTACTTACTGTGATACCTCTACAGTTTGCGGCGTCTCGCCCCACTGTCATTATGTTCCACGGAAATGGCGGAAATCATGGTCATCGTATCCCGCTTGCAAAGATTTTCTATTCGAAGATGCGGTGTAATGTGGTCATGCCGTCGTACCGAGGGTGGGTAGTTTCGTCTCTTCATTCGCTAGGATTTTGCCACAGCATGGTCAACATGCCTTCCAATGGCGTGCGGAAGCATGTCATCGCGCCATCGGGGTCTGGAATGCCCGTTCTCCACGGCCGGCTCGTTTGACCGCTTCACCTTCACTTTGGATCTGGTCCGAGACCCAATCGCCTCGCAGATCTCTGTTTCTCTATGTTCGTTCCTTGTCTGTTTACCGCTTCATTTCCGCGGTGGTATCAGTACCGAGGACAAGGGTACTTCCCGTGGATCTGCATCTCCTCTTTCCTCCTTCCACTTCTTTGGTCTCGACTCCCAGCTATTCCCAGCTCCACCTCCTCGTGCAGATTGGTATGCAATCGAAATGCCATCCATGCTCCACTTCCTCGTGCATCGAGAGTTATCTTCTATAGGGAACTGTACCCCGCACTGATTCCTCGTTTACTCTATTACTTTCTTTCGTCTCCCTGACATACGTGCCGTCCTTCACCACGTTCTCCCTTCCCATGTCCCTGTTTCTGACCATTTCTCCCACCCGGCTCGCACATGTCGACATAATGACCCCATTCGATCACGGCCACGTTGTCGTTTGGCCGTGCCATTCGTCCTCATAACCTTCTTGCCTCCACATGTCCACATGCATCCGCTGACCACTTTTTGAACCCACAGTTACGGGCGCTCTGAAGGTTCACCATCCGAAAAGGGTTCGTATCATTCTTCGAGGCTGTCACAGACTCCTTTCCCTGTTCCTCGGTGTCACGACGAACATGCTCTCCAATTCAACTGGCTGGCGATGTTGTCCTGCCTCAGCGAAAGCAGCTCGAGTTGACGCCTGCTGCGTCGGTCGTTCTTCCTTTGACATGTGCCTTTTCTTGGTTCCTACGCCCGACGCACGAGTGGAACTGACTGTATTGCGTCTCGCCAGGTTTGCAGATTGATGCCCAGACGGTTCTCGATCACGTGCTGCAGCATGAGGCGCTGGGCAAGTCGCCGATTGTAAGTCTCGCCCTTCATTTCGTCGACCTCGGACTCCCCCCTCTCCGCCTTGACGTATTCGAGACGCTCGGCTAATGGATCGCGCGATGGATAGATTTTGTATGGGCAATCCATAGGCGGTGCTGTCGCCATCGATTTAGCAAGTAAGAACGCGCACGCGGTACGTCGCTGTTCGTCTTCAAACGTGCTTGTGCTGAAAGTCGCCGAACGTGCGCGTTGCGCCCGTAGATCACAGCTATGATTCTTGAAAATACATTCATGTCCTTGCCGCGCCTCATTCCTACCGCCCTTCCTCTCCTCGGACCGTTCTCCTTCCTCTGTCACCAGAAATGGGAGTCGTATCTGAAGGTACATACATTTTCTTCTCGCTCGCTTTCTTCGACGCTGAGACTGGGCTGGATATTGCGATTTAGGTGCCAAAGATCCCCAAGTCGACACGAATCTTGCTGCTCGGTGGCGCGCGGGATGAGGTCGTACCTCGTGATCAAATGCAGGGCCTCTGGGAACTAATCCGCGCACGGTCCTTGAAGCCGAGCGCCGCCCTTCCCTCGCCATCTTCTTCGGTATCTTTCTCTTCGCTCGGTACCCCGACGAAGGGCGCCTCGGCTGCGGACAAGCCGAGCCCACGCAAGAGTACATCCGAAGGATCCGGCGGCCCAGCTGCGGAAGAGCCGATGGGAGGCACTAAGGTGGACGGCGGCGACAAATATATCGAGTACCCCGACGGAACGCACAGTGAGTACCTGCGCTGCCGGCGGTTTTGCTCGTCCGGCGCTTCTCGGTTCCGTTATTTTGGTCGCTGAATGGTCTTTGCAGACGATACGTGTGTGCAACATGGGTATTGGACGGCTGTATCGGAGTTCATCGCTAGTCTAGGTCCGTCCATAGATGAGAAGAGGGGCCTGTAGATGTTATTATGAGTGCTCGTAAGGCACGTTTGGGTACGCTAATGACGCGGCCGTCCGTCTCTAGCTCCTTCTGCTCGTATGCTCTCGCGGCCGCGTTTTGGTACCATGCAGCTTTATGCACCGTGGCTAGGACATTTCCAGATACGCTTGTGCCGATATAGGATTTATCTCTCGTTCGTTCGCCGCGTGTCCCGTCTGTTCGTTGACCGTTTCCATAACCTGACAAATGCCTAGGTCAAGTAGATTCGGTGACCTTTCTGTCTGTATATGAACATCGAAAGGCAAACAATCGTATTGACGGAACGTCCCCCCGTTCAGTCTTTCGTACTTACAAGGATTGGTTACGAGTCAAGTTGTTCACTTCGTCGTGTTTCCCAAAGGCTTCGATCACGTAAGCTACTTGCTGATCGCATTGATGGACGGTTCATTTTCACCTGGCGTTCATGGAAGACGACTCTGAGTCTGACTGACTTCTCATACTACACCACTCCTGGATCATCTTCAACTAGACGGTAGATCACGTCGAGCTGGCTCGCAAATTCGCGCTATGGAATCAGCTTTATCTAAGCGATCGGAAGTATTCAACTCGAGCTTGTCAAGCTTGTCTCCGGCCGCCATTCGGACCCACGGAACTCTTGCTGTTCTCCTCCGACACCTGAACAGGGTCCTAATTATTTGCCAGACCCATCTTGCTCAATGCCATGAAAGCCATCACACCGTTTCCGCTTGTACTGTTTCCGATTGTACCAAGCTAGACAGCACCTAACACCAAGCTCGAGTTCCATCCCACGCACATCGAGGTTTCAACGTGCTCCCTGCTCACATCACGCAGGGTCAGTGCGTCTTGGGAATTTGTGATCGCTTTTAGAGTGATGGAAGCGTAGTTGCGCATGCTGGATGTTCATCATCTCATCAATTCAGACCTGCGAGCCCATCTTCCGGCCAAATGCGCCGTCAAAAGCTAATCCTGAATCTCTGACGATGATTGCACCGATGTAAGGTGCGTGTCCGCCTCATCTGAAACTACTTCGCAAGCGAGCCCGCCTCGTTCTCACCTCGTTCTCGATATTGATTGGACTGTGCCTAGCCGCAGAGTCATGGTCTACCTGCAGGCTGCAATTCAGCCTGAAGCCGTAGCTTTCTAGAACACATCAAGGATGATCAGTACTTCAAGATGCTCCTGAAACATCTGGCGGTCGGCTTCCATGCGTCGACGTTGAGTAGCGCGCGTGCCGACAAGGACTCGGGATCTCCGACCGACGACGCCATCTCGATGCGCCGAGGCGCGATTTCTGGAAGATAAGTCGCCCGACATCCATTGATGGGATTTTCTATGATTTGCATCATATGATGCTGGTCTCCACTAATGCATGAGACTGCATTCAAATTTTGAGGGTTTTAGGCTTCGTAGATCGCCGCAACGTCAAGAGGCCAAAGGCCAAAGGCTGGCCCGCATCACGAATGTGATTGGCTGAGAGGCCGTGGGACATTGGCATTACGTCCGAAAGAGGAAGGCAAGTAAGATCGTTTCGTGCTTCTTCTCGGTCACGTTTCGCGAGCTAACCCTTATGCGACTCCACAAANTCACTTCCGTCACTTCCAAGCGCGCTCGCATAGACAGCTTCCCTCGGCTAATGCTCATAGGTATGTCTCGCCCCTTCCAGACCATCTNCATTCGTCGAGCATAGCTCTGGTATTGATCTCTGAAAACATTAGAAAATATTCATCGACCAGACAGGGCTGTAGGACGGCACTGTAATCACCACTCGGAACTTCCTCTCAGCTGTTCGGAATACTCTGGTCCGTCGNATCAATCTATGGCGATCTTCTTTTACTCTCGTNGTCTTGGTACTGTGGCGTGCTCCGCGGCGGAAATTGGAAGAGCCTTCGATTATTGAGTAGCACGAGCCCGCCTCGCGGCGCATTCAAGACCCTCACATCGGCATCCTCTGATNTTCACAATCTCAATGATCTCGGGGCCGCCCCGAATTCCGGCATATTCTTTGCGCACGGACTGCCCCAGCGAGTATAAAGCCTTGCATCCGCATTNATCTTACCCAACGACTTCTGCCATCTTCCCCTGCTCAAGCCGAAAAGCCCAATCACCCACCCACTTCATTCTTTACCACCCACACAGTCTTTACCACAATGCCTTCCTTCGCCAAGATCGCTTCCTTCGCTGCCCTCGCCTTTGGCGCCCTCGTTTCTGCCGCTCCTCTCAGCGCCGTTCACGGTGCAGTTGGCAAGGTCGCATCGGCCGTCCCCGCGGTGCCTGCCTTTCCCCGTCATGTTGCCCCCATTTGCATTGAGGGCATCTTCAACGACCTCACTGACAAGCTGACTCCCATCACTGGCGAGCTCAGTAAGTTTTCGATTTCTCGATCGCATGGAGTAGCGCCTGACAGGCGTTTCAGACTTCATCGTCACGGGCAACGCGACCCAGGAAGTCCTTGGCCCCATTGTCGATGATATCAAGAGCATCATCCAGGATGCAGTCAGCACCCTGAACACCCTCGTGGGCAAGCCCGTCGATGAGATCCTTGTCTCGGTCGACGGCACTGTCAAGCTGACCCTGGGTGACGTCGCTGAGCTCGTTGCTGGCGTCCTCACCATCGTCTTCACCGCTATTGGCAAGGTCCTGCGCCTCGCGAGCATTGATGTCTCGGTAGTGGTCTCCATCCTCGCGCCCATCGCGTACGTCTTCTCATTGTGCGCCTAAAAGCGATATGCTGATCCTTGGTCGTTCAGTGAGCTCGTTGCTGCTCTCCTCTCTGTCGTGCTCAAGCTCGTCGGCGGTGTCCTCGGCGACGTCGTTGGCGCCGTCCTCCCCCTCATTGGTGGTCTCATCCCCGTCATCCTCCAGCTCAACGTTGCTGGTGTCATCTCCATCCTCCACATCTAAGGGATTTCTGTATGCAGCATTCCGTATGATCAGCCTTATGGCAGAGCGCTGACAGTTTAACCTTCCAGATTGCATTATGCTCATACCCAGGCTCCCTCTTGTTGGAGGAATGATGGCGGTGTATCGTGCTCGTAGCTACATCTATTGCGCAATATAATTTCTTACTCTCAGTCGTCAGTGTGGAGCCTTATGCGTCTATTCTGTGCATTATTGCGTCAATCCTCGCGTTGAGATATTGTGAGAACATGATTTTGTGTGCATCTTATGCTCGAGACGTATGGGGTTGGCCGGGCGTACCAGGGCTCACCATTTGCGTGGCTTTGAGTTTGCCCAGCGGAGTTGGCAAGCGCTTCTAATAGATGTGGAGCATCCCGGTACGGCAATGCCATTATTGTACGTGATCAGTCAAATGGCGGTGCACGTATATTGATCTTCCGTTCGAGAGGACAAGACAAGGGTCAGGCGTGGAACGGGTCTTCCTGATTTCCGTCGAGATATTTTTGACACATTTGTATCATTTATTGTGGTGATCTGTTCTGCGCGGCGGGACAACGGTGAGTAGATTCGCCGCCGCCCCGATTTCCAAGACAAGTCAGAAGGTCACCGTCCTTTACATGGTACACTGTCGCCTGCATGGCCAAGCGTGGAAGCTGGAAAGCTGAGATTGTGCGGAGATATCTAGCTTTCGACACCGTTACGTGACTGGCGCTAAGAAAAGCCTCTGTCATACAGTAGGCCAGAGTAGGCCTCATGGCTAATTCGACCGAGCGGGTTCCCTTTCTTTGGAGCAGAAGGCGGGCGGCACGAACGTTCAAGTTGAACTCGGCGAGGTCATCGAGCCGTATCGTACGTAATGCCATCAACTTGCCATCAACAATCGACACCTCTCGCGATGCGGTCAGGGCTTTTTCACTGATCCTGCAGGTCCATCACTAGCACGAGAATGTCCGGAATTTCTGTCATTTTGGCTCAGTATTTTGAGCTTTTAGCGTCGTAGAACGCAGGAAGCCCAAGTCACGCTGCGGTCTACCGCAGAATCGGGATGGTTCCGCGCCCGCGACGCCCACTCAAATTTGGTCTCGAAGGCAGCAGAGCATACGCTTTCAACTGAACATTGGTTCGTCAGGGTTAACATGTCTATCGGCGGGACGCCTCAAAGCTGGTGCCTCTAATTTCATTGGATGTACGTTCTGAATACGTTCAGTCATTTCACTCCAACTTGACAGCTGACGCAACGCCGTTTGCCTCTCATGAGCCCGATGAACCCCGACCGTGGACAGCTCGCACTCCGCATAACTGAATGTCATCTTGGAGCAGCGCCTTGCATGTCAAAGCGATCCTCGCTTTGTCACATCTCGTGGGTCCCAATCGATGAAACCCAACCGTACAGGTCATGGCCATGTGCAAAGATGACCCTCTTTTCTCCCAAACGGTCCATCAAAGTGGAGTATCGAGCGCACGGGACATTCTCCAGGCACAATGAACTGTGTGTTCATGTCCTGGACGTGTTGCCGTGACAAGGAGCCTTTCCCCAAGTCGGCGGCGCCATTGATGTTGACTTTGCCCTGCTACCACTTTTCTTCGCAGGCACTTCAGTCAGCACTGTACCCGAGACGTTTTTTCGTTTATTCTTGGGAAGATTCTGCCGTGTTGTATTCGAGCTCCTCTCGGCGGTCTTGCCTTCGTGCGTTTAAACTCCCTATCACCTTCGGTAATTCCCGAAAAGGCTGTAGTTCGGAACGCTGTTGGGCAGGCGCGTTTCGCTTCTTTCTCATACCCTGTTCATGGGCCGGTCGTTCCCATGAATTTTCAGAAAATTTGTATCACTAACGTTTCGAGTCACGATCTAGGTTACATTCTGGGGTTCAAGCTTCAAGCTGAAGTAAACCCCGTCCTTGAGAAGCACACAAGGTTATATCCTTGTCGCGTCAGCTGTCAGCGACAAATGGAATATTGTTGCCCATCATTGCTATTTGATACAGTTCTGATTCTACGCAGTCGAGGAGAGTACCAATAGGCTGCAGTCGCCTTCGGAGAAATCGGACGCATTGTTGAAGTTGCAGGGAAGCCGACGGTGGACATGTACTACGATGCGCGCGGAAGTGAACAAGAGGTACGTGGGTGGAAGTCGCTGATGAGGGCTCCAGTGCCTGTCCACCGAGGTGTTATGCTCGGTCTTGCGCTGTCGTCATCACTTACTCAGTGGCCAGTTAGATTTTGAACGAGGCTTGGCTCTTGAAATACGCATATGACGATACACCTACCCCATAATTCGAGCCTTGGATCTATTCCGTGGGTAATGGACTGCATGGACGAGGAAGTGCATGTCCATACACTGCCCGCATCGAAAAGGTGTCTAGGTGAGCCACCAAAGCTTCGAAGCTGCATCAATACTCACAGAACCAATAGCATTTCGGGCCCACTCCAAGCCGCGAGGCGGACCTGTCACGCAAAGCCTTCCTGGCTGTGTGTCTTCTCGTTCATCTGCAGGAAAGCGTGACAATCAGCGGACCTCGCGCAATATCTCCTACTAATTTCCTTTCGCCGACCTATCATGTCTGGCTTTGCAGCGTCGCAATCCCTATAAAAGCCAGTCCAAAACCTCTACTATTCCTCACCCCCGGGCATACACAATTCGCATTCAGCAGCTCTTCGCTTTCTACACAGACCAGCCATGTTCTCCTTCACCAAGATCGCTACTCTCGCGGCATTCGCGTTCAGCACCCTTGTTGCTGCTGTCCCTGTTGCTGAACACGCCGTCGCCGACATTGAGAAGCGCGCTGCGTCTGTCGACAGCTTGCTGTCTGCGTTGAACAGCCAGCTTCAGCCCATGGCCAGCCAGCTGAGTACGTCGCGCTTCATTCGCTGTACTCTGATCGTCGCTGACCGCCGGAATTGGCTCGCAGGCGTTCTCGATTCTCAGAGCGCGACCGGCGACAATGTCACCCCCATCGTCAACGACATCACCAGTGCCATCCAGAGCACCGTTTCCCAGTTGAACGCGCTCCCCGCGGGCACCGACTCTTCCAATGCGCTCTCTCAACTGTCTACGATCATGGGCGTAAGTGGCCGTAGACTCATTTCCTACCACTGGACTGACCACGGCCATACTGACTTAGACCGTGTTGAACCCCGCCAACAACGTGGCGAACATCGGTGGGGCCAGCATCATCCCCTTCTTCTCCCCCCTCGGGTGAGTGCCTCCATGGTTTTCTGGTTCCACGATAATGATATCGCCGTGCCGCTTTTAGTGCCGTCCTCGCCGCTCTCGTCTCGGTCGTGCTCAAGTTGGTCGGCGGCCTTCTGACTACGCTGCTGTTCACCCTGCTCGGCCTGCTCGGTCCCCTCCTCACCATCATCATCAGCCTCAAGCTGACCGTCCTGCTCAATGTCCTCATCATCTAATTGGGCCAACGCACGGTTCCGAGATTCTCTCCAGAGACGAAGGGCTCGGGCTCGGAGGCCGGGGGCCGGGGGCTGGAAACATCCATGGAAACCTTTTTCTTACCTTTCTGACCGTATTCACGACACGATGACGCCTTCTTTTCTTACCTTGACGTGGATTTGCTAGTTTGAATGCAGTGTTAAACTTCGCCTCGGACTGAAGTCTGCCGCTTTCAGTAAGGATGACTACTTGCGAAGCCGCAGAGCGCTGTGCTTCTTGTCCGAGTCGAGTGTGTGTATCTCGTACATACAGTAGCTCCTTCAGGGGCAGCTGGATTGGTCCTCGGGTGTCTTCGTTTCCCAGGATCCTTTCCGCCACTGGTCTTTCACGAGTGCAACGTGCCGTGCGCTCTTAGTGCTCGGTTGAATACCAGCACGCCGAGGTCTGTGTTTGAATATTTACATCCTAGCGCCCGCGAGGTCCAGCTCATTTCCATACACGACCTTCGAAAGTATCTGATACTTCCTGCGTTATTGACGCCGTCAAGCCAATTTTATTTATGCACGTACCGTCTTATTCTCGACACGTCCCATCCATCGACGCACGACAGAGAAGGTGGACCATGACGCGCTGCGTTGACGCTGATCATCACCAAGCCAGAGCCCCCGCGGTCCATCTTCCATCTAAGCAAACCTTCAATGCATTGGCGCCCCCGACATCTACCGCCCAAATGGTCATCGCCTTACCTGGGAATACCCGACGACTCAAGCCTAGCACGCATGCATACAACGTAACGCGCACCCCAGCACGCAAGTGAAGCCTTCTCATCTCGGACCTGCCATGTCGCCGTGCCGCAGAGCTAGCGCGCCTCGCGAAGCTCCGCCCATCCCCAATAGACGAAGTTCTTGCTGCCGATCCTTCTAAGTCTGTTCCTTCCCTTACACATTGTATCCGCAAAGTCAAATTAGCTCAAGCGCACATTCGCGACGCCTTCTGCCAGTACGTCCTCGCGAGGCACGTCGTTGTCACCACAGGCATCTTTAAGCCTTGCCAGTAAACATTTCTCCGAGTCCGGGACTAGAACGCGGGCGCGGGCATACGTATGTACGACTCGGGCGCTTCGCAGCGTAGCGTAGATGGTCTTCCGTGCGGTGATAGTAGCACACCCACTTACCACACGCATGCAATCTACTGTATCGCCGGCAACAAGCACAGTCTCGCCGACGCCCACTTCGTCTTCGTCTTCCCTGCAAACAGAGTCGTCTAAAACCCGCTGACAGCGAGCCGCACAATGCAGTACGACGAAACGCGACGCGCGGGTGTGAACCCTAAGAATCATTCTGAAGAAAGATGTGCACACGCACGCATGCCGAGGGTGATCGGTGGCTGTAGTGGCACGGCGGACGGAGTGCGGGGCGTGCATCCACAATTGCGAACCCATATGGCGAACACGCACGTACACACATCGATGTACGAAATCCAGCGTTCGGCACAATAGCGCGGCGGAGGGCTGGCGGACGGAGTGCGGAGCGATGCAAATGTCATATCCATATAGCAACATGTGAGCCCATACACCTAGAAAATGAGCGAGAACCATAGCGGTGGGAAGACCCAAGACCCAAGACCAAACCAGAAAAACGAAAACAACCCCATAGATGACACCCCGCGAGAAACCCCCATCGCCCTACGCCCGATCCGCCGTCTCCCACACCTCCGGAAACACGTACCACGACATCGGCAGCGGCACCACGCACACGTCCTTCTCCGCGCCCGGCCCTCGCACGACGCGGAAGTCGAGCCACGCGTCTTGGTACTTGT
>SFCI01000828.1:0-14658 GCA_004681135.1 Hericium alpestre | reverse complement strand
CGGTGCCCGTGCGCTGGGGACGTTGTGGTTGGGGCGAGTAGACGCGCGGGTCGCCGGCATAACCCACGGCACGACCTTGCGAATCCCACTGCTGGTGCTGCGACTCCATACCAGGTGCGGTCAACGGGATATCGGTCTCAGATCCGTTGGGGTTGAAGGGTCCTGTAGTCGAGGACGCGAAAGTAGTGCCACTGGGGCCGTAAGGGAGATCCGAAGTCTCCAGCTTCATTTGCCTGAGATATATGCGTTGTGAACAATAACTGGACGTGAAGTAGCGAGTACACATACCGAGCCTTCCGACGTTCGTGGATGACCTCATGTCGGACTTTACCCATCTGGCGGTAGATATACCACATGGCCAAGAAAGTGACGACGAAAGTGACGCCGATGACCGCGTCACTGGCGATCTTCTGGCCCGTCGTTTCGCCTACAGACAAACTGTTAGCTGGCCCATCGAAGTGACTGAGTATGAATAACGCACTGTCTCCAGCATTTTCTACCAATACGCCAATGTAGACGGTGACGAATTGCTTCGGGAGTGAGAGGATGGCGGCAATGGAGAATGTGATCACACCGATACCGCAAGTAGAGAACACAGCGGTCGTAACTATGGACATGAAACGCAGTGTCATCAGCATCAGATAACGATCAAGCGCGGGCTGTGGAAACTCACAGTGCCCTGGGATGGCGCTTAGACGTGCAAGAAATACAATCTTGAAGCCACCTTCTCGCACGACCTTTGCGAGACACGCGTAGCTAATATTGCTCTTCTCAAACTTCTCGCCTCGGGAGCGACAGCAATACTTGAAGGCGCTGGTAGAATAGACTCAATACGGATGAGCGGCTATCAACGCAGAGAAATAGACGCACTAGAATGTCCCCAGTTCGCCAAGGAATGTACCGGCTGCGACGATAGCAAACCCGATCCAGAGGCCCCACACGACGCCACAAAGAATGGCGACAATTTCGTGGCCGAACAGCTGCGGGGAAGACGTCAGAACATCGTGCCCAATACCCTTCTTCGGGCGCAAAGCGCCGTCGATCAAAACCTGTGCTGAGACTCACCGGAGGAAATGATATAACAAACAGGATTGCAATGGGAATCAACCATCCAACTGTAAGACTAGACACAAGCCAAACCAGGTTAGCATCTGCTATGCGCGCATACAGGGACTGCTGCGAAGACCAAGACAAAAGTAGAAAGCTTGCGATCATTCAACGCGCGTTCCCGCGGTTTCCCGCGATGCACGGTGTCGCAGGCGCAGAAATATCTGACAGGAAGGAGACTCACTTCTTCATCCAATTCGTGGCAGGGGTCAGCCAGTGCACGATTTGTGTGTGGTAGATGGTCATGAGGGCGGTAAGAACGAGGATGATGACCAGGGCGACGTAGTACCCTGTGATGTTAAATTACATGTTAGAAAGTTTCTGGTGCACCTATACCATCCGGTGCACCGGTGAAGACGAGCACGCACATAACCACTCTCTTCTGAACCAAAATCGCCAGTTAAGCATCTTCTTCCAATCGAAGAAGGTGTCCCGGTCGAGCTCTGCCTGCTCGCTGGGCGTGGGGCTGGGGGTACGAGATATCCGCCGGCCAGCATCTTCGGGCTTGCCGAATTGAACGACATCCACAGTCGAGGCAGAGTTGAGCTGGTAGGGCTTGTTGTTGGTGGGAGGGTAAAGGTATCCGTCGTTGGAGGGTCCACCATATGCCTGATATGGGGAAGACATGAGGGTCGTCACTGGTATATGGGGGTGATTTTAGCGGTTTATGAGGATATAGTACGGGCGCACGCCCCGGGGGAATATGAAGGAGAGAAGAAAGAGGGAACAGCAGGCGGTGTCGTAGTGAAGGGCCCAGTGTCGAGCGCGCGCTCTAGTGGCAGTGCGTATTCGGCTAAGCCGGTGTAGCTTCCCTTTCCCACGCGTGTCGTGCTGAACCTCCACTCCGTTTTGCCTCAAGAACCACTCCCTTCGTCCCCCAAACTACCCCGCTTGGCATCAGCTCGTTACAAGCCATCGTCAGACCATCCGCGGGCCAAGAACCCCAGAAATGTTGGTATGGATGCCGTCTGCTCCCGTCTATTGTTCTTTCTGTGCCCTGGAATGGTTTCTTGAATGGGATATCTTTGTCTCAGCACGCTCTTCTACCGGCTGTGTTAACAAAGAAGGTAAGACTGCCTATCGGAATTTCCGCAGTCGTGGAAACCGGACTCGTTGCATCTGCAAGGAGCATCCTGCAGTACACATCCCTTACCCAGTACAAGGTATCTCACTGGTGCGTACACTTTGCACTGCTCCAATTCGCTACGTCATTTCGTAAGTCTGTCTCCAGATTGACGCTCCCAGCCGGCACAGCCCATTCATTCAGCGCGCCTCGAGGCATACGCGAGCCCAAAGTGGAGCTGTCTTTGCCTCGTTCTTGCAGTGTGGTCAATTGCAGCAAAATTCGAACACGAACGTGATCTGCATCATCCAGCGATTGAAGCAGATTGAAGCCCTTGATCATCTTTTCAATATCCGCCGTTTGTCCATATGTTAATCTGCTGGATCAGCGCACAACGTCGTGCGCTTTACCATTCGTCGGCTCGCTCGCGAAACAAGGATGACTTGCATACTCCGGTTGTCCCGTCTTCGGACATACGTGACAATAGCGCTCTTCTCTGGCAACGCATCGATGTCGCGGCACAATGGCGAACTGCGCAGCAGGTACTCTCGGCTCCTCCGTGCGCCGCATATAGGACCAAATGGCGATTGGTACGTACTTTTGTGAGTGGCGATGCGTTCTGAGAATGCATCATAGTTGGGCTGTGTCCTCAGGCCACACGGGCACACGGGCCCATGGCATATGTACCCAGACGGGATACCAGCAACCCATCCAAAGAACGAGCATCACATTTTGTATGGGTGGCACATCAATGCATCATTAGTTCCACTCGTAAGATGGCTCGGCGTGTCTGATACGATCACGTACCGACAATGTATCTGATTCTGCTCAGCCTCGCTGTTAGATTCAGCTGCAGGTCATATTTAAGCCCGTTTTGTCCTTTTCTTGCAACTATAATCTTGAGCAGCATGTTCAACCTCAATAGTTTGTGATGATGTAGGCAGGGCAGCAACGGCAATGTGTCGTTGTACCGGTTGCAAGCCCCAGTCTTGAACATAGTTGAGGACGTGAGCCGGGGATGCGGTCGAGCCCAAGTTCGGGATGACATCATTTGCGCCTTGGTGCTCCCCCACCTGCACAAAATCTCGAAAGTCACCACTACTCGGCCTGCTTTATTCCTCTCATTTCCTACTCATCAACACCTCAACTTGCTACACACCTCGTCTTCAAGCTTCACTACTGAACGACTCGATTACTGAGCGACAGTGAGCGACTCGATTACTATGTCCGACGAATACGCAAACACCGGGTTCAAAGGCACTCTCGCCAACGATAGTGAGTCTCAAAACACACAACCACGCTCTCGCTGACGCGCCATAGCTACTGGCGACATCCTCCCGAAAGGCGAGAACGCCCCCAATAGCGACTTCGCGACAGGCAACTACCCTCCCCCAGGCGACTGCAAGCCCCGCCTTGCGCTCACGCGACCACGACTGACACTGATACGCGTTTCCAGCGACATCGTCCGGCGGCTTCAGGTCCACCGAAAGCCCACAGGACAAGACACAGACAAGCAAACCGGACGGCAGCCTGATCGACCAGTCCACGAACGGCGGTCCTCTGCGCTCGCAGCTCCGTGACGCGAAGCAGGGTGTTGATGAACGCGCGAGGGAACGTCTGAACCCGTATGCGGGGAGCAGCGTGGAGAATCGCGAGCAGGCGGCGGAGGCTCTGGCAAGTCGGTACAGGGATGCGAGGGGGCGGGTGTATGAGGGCGGAGGACCAGATGACGACCCTGGAGCATGAGGGAGCACGGGTGTTCATCACTGCATGTTGCAGTCGCGGCATAGGTTGTAAGATACAGAAGTCTCAATGAAGCAGATTCGGAGCTAAGCGTGCGCCTACCCATGCAGCAACCGCTCGTGCAATGCTAATGAGTCATAGAAAACACCAAAGACATTTGCAAGCTCTAACACAGGCAAAACGCACACCAAAAAGCTGACGAGCGGGGATGCAGTGATGTATAGATTGCCAATGCCATGATATGTCGCGAAAATATTAGCCCATGAGTAAATGCAGGTCATAACGGACTGTGGGGTAAATCATTTGACCACAGCTCTACCACTCTACCGCTCACTCCTGGATCTTCGCCAAGATATCCGAGTCCTTGAACAGGAAGTACTCCTGCACGCGCCGGTAAGCACGCGTAACGGAGCGACACGGGATGACGTGACACGTACCTCCTCGCCGACCTTGATCGAGTTGCCGCCCCAGCCAGGCAGCAGGACGCGGTCGCCCGCCTTTACTGTCACGGGCACGACTTTGCCATCCTTGTTCGGTGCGCCGGGGCCGGTCGCGATGACGGTCGCCTCCGGCAGGGGGTTGTTCGTTGCTGACGTGGGCAGGAAAATGCCAGTCGCGGTTTTCTAGGGGCAAATACACGTGTCAGATGCGAGAGTAGAGCAACAGATGCCGTGAAGACATACAGTCTCAGGCTTGAAGCGCTGAACCAAAACGCGATCAAGGAGGGGAACGAGAGACTTGATCGACTTGAAAGTAGCCTGGGCAGCCTGTGACGGAGCGTATAGCATGTCAGTTTTTCTCGCAATGGCTGAGACGGGTCGTGTACCAACCATTGCAACGAAAGGACAATAAGAAGGGGATAAGAGTGAGCTAATGAGCAGGAGGAATGGCTGGCTGGCAGAAGCTGAGAAATCGAAACGAGGAGAACGCTCCCGACTTTTTCATCCACACGCGTCTGTTTGTCCCGAGCAAACAAATGGGGCCACGTGATGCCGAGAGCACCCTCGTCACGCCTCTCGTCGTCGAGGAGGACTGTTTAATTTGTGCAGCTGCTCTAGCACTTAGCGCAAACCGCAAATATAGAACGTTGAGCAAAAGATGCCAGAAGTCTAGTACACCAGCAGTATGTTGCGTTGAAGTCGCGTGCCCGTCACGATGACGCCCCGATGATGAAGCTGAAGTCGATCTCCGTCACGTCGACGTCGTGTTCGCTATTTGACTAGAGGAATAATTAATAATTCGTTCTCATGCTACTGCAGTTTGTTTCAATCGATAGTTGCAAGGCTCGTAAGTATGATGCAGGCTAAACTAGACAGTGATATACGAATGCTATGAGGGGAATGCCACAAGAAGAAATGAGAGACTGTAACTGTCGACGCGACAGGACCTACATATGGACACGAAAAAGTAGAGGGAATCATGAGGCCATTGCGACAACCCATAGAGAAAAGAGAGGCATCCACGTGAAGCCAGTGACAAGAGTCATGAATCGTACGTATGTGGCGGGTGTCGCAGAGGCAATGTAAAGCAACGATAGGCCAGAAAGAAAGGACTCAGTCGATGTCCATCGACAGGTCCTCTCCGACACTATACATTGAGCTATCAGCCTGCACGAATCCCCGCGAGGGTCCAGCAATCGCCCCCAAATCTGTCCTGGAGTCCGAGGGGACATTAAAAAAAACGACTTCTGCCGGGCGCTGGCGGCCTCGTAGGAGAGTCCACCACAGGAGCCATCCCACCAGGCATCGTCTCTGCGCGTCGTCGTCCAGCAGGACTGTTCTGCGCATCCTGCTCTTCCCGAGCAGCCACAGGAGACGCGAATGGAACAAAATAGTTCTCGCGCGGACCTGCATCAGGATTATTGGCAAACGGTGACGGTTCGTAGAATGCGCGACTCCAACCTGCATGTCTTCCGGCGGCGCCGTCCGCAGGGCCAGGAGCACCAAGAGGCATCTGCGGATTGAGAGGTTCCATGGGCCGTTGGGCGGTCGTTACGGCTCGCGCGATCTCCGCCGTGTCTGTACCCCCTCCAGCTGTTGCGTTCACTCGCTCCCTGATGCGCTCCCGTTCTCGCTCGCGCCGCTCCCAACCGCTCCTGTTTCTGCCACCTCCCCCAGTAGGCCCATCCGGGCCACCATCACCCTCGCCTGCATCATCCCTCGCCTGATCCTTGCCTGCATCCTTGCCTTCAGTGTCCTCCTCCTCCTTCGCACTGCACCAGAACCGGTGCCCTTCGCTCCACGCCGTGCTCTGACATTCTTTCCCACAATACTTCGCCTTGCGACACCGTCTGCATTTAGCGAACTCTCGGGGGTACGATTCCCACCGACCACAAAGCACTGTAAATACAGCCCATCCCGTCAGCCATGCAATGAGAAGATGGAATGAATATAACCCACTGTTGGCACATTGCCGAATCCCGCCTCTGCTATCGTCCTTTCGACAAGCGTTGCGCATGATAACTCCTGCCCAGTACTGAATGTCCGACGGAAGCGTCGGTGGAGGATTGGGCAAATCGCTTTCGGAGGAGCTAGGCCGGAAGGTAAACCGTTCCACTAAAGAAAACACGTTGGTCTGACGCGGCGGGTTAGGCGCTGCAGGCGTTGGTGTGGGAGGTACAAATGGAATCCGCTCCTTCTCCTTCTCCTTACCACGCCCGAATGCTTTAAAAAATCCAGATCCAGAAGCCTCCTTCCCAGGTGTGCGGGAAGACCCAGCACTACCAGCCGAGGATGGTCCGATCGTAGCACCACTGCTTCGCTGAGATCCAGTATTATGCAGAGCAGCAGTTGCTGGATGGAAGCTTGCGCGCGGCTTGTAAAAAGCCTGTCGAACATGAGGATATTTACTGAGGTACGCAAGCAGCTGTAAGCTGACAAGGACATCCTCATCGCGGTATGGCCCGGTATCCGAGTCGCGGTGATGATGATGGCCATGGCCAGGAGCAATAGCGCGTACGGCGTTGGCGGCGTTGGCGTCAACAGCAGCAACACCAGGACGAACGTTGGGAAGGGGAAGGTTTCGCTGAATGGGCGCATTTGGTCGCACAGGGGTAGCTTCCTGAGCATCATCGCTATCCTGGCCGCGAGGTGTCATTCCAGTGTCGGCTGCGAAGGGCAAGCCAATAGTGACAGCCCGCGGTGTGATGTCAGTGGTGTTGCGAGCGCGTCGCATGGTTCCAGTGTCCCGAACAGTCCGCGTAGGCTCGATCGCACCCGGTGCGCCAGGAGGAGCACCCATCGCGAAATCGTCATTGGTATCCAGAGCAACGATGCCATCCTCTACGCCCACGCCGTCCCCACCAACCTCTTGATCGCTATTGATGATAATATGTGCATCAGAATTAAGCTCAAGAGAAGCGTTCGCCGTTGCAGGACCGGCATCAGAAACAATTCCGACAGCTCTCCGGTTGTGCGGCGACGTCTGCGGGTTGCGTACCATGAGTATTGACATTGGCTCGGGCGAGGGGGAAGTGCTAGTGATGTCGCCAGTTTGGTCGCGGTCCATGTCCACATCGACGTCCACATCACCATCGTCTTCGGTCTCGGTCTCCGGACGCGAGGGGCCGCGAGAGGTTGACGCAGAGGCAACGCCAGGTCGAATAGTGCCCTGGCGATCACGAACGCGATGGTTGCGCCGTGGCAGATGTGCGTTTGATGGGTCCCAGATAGGTCGAGCGATGATCGTGCCGCTGCGATCACGACCTGGGACTTCGACGGCGCCCGTGGGGGTGTTAGATCCGGCAGGGGTTGCGTTCGTAGAAATGTCCGTCGATGTCTCCGCGTCGGTATCAACAGAGGCAGTTTCAGATGGAGGGTCGGGAGAAGGTGAAAGTGAGTTCGCAATTGATCGGGATGGACGAGAAACGGATGTGTCGGCGGCGAGCAGTATGTCCTCATCCTAGGTAATGTGAGCTACCGTCAAGTAGGTATAAAAGCAACTGACCTCTGTAGGTTCCTGATCTAAAGGTGCTGCACGGCTGGACCTTCGATGGGTGATACGCTCGACTTCCCGGCGGGCAAGCTGTTGCCTTTCGAGGGCACGTGCAAGCTCAGCGGCCTGCTCACGAGTCCTCTGCTCCGCCTGAGCCTGTCTACGGGCTGCCCTCTGTTCGCGTGTCTCTCGTGGGACGCCTGTGGCACTGGAGCTCGGGCCCACAGCGAACCCCTTGTGGGCGAGCCACGCCTCAAGAATACAACCGACAACTTCGAGCGTGCCAGCCTGTACGACGCGAGCGCGGATGGCCTCGTTACCTCTAACGCCGATATTGACGATAGACTGGAAGGCGAGCGAGAAGCGGTAGGCGGCTTGCTTGTCAAACGTCTTGGGGTTCAGGGTGGGCACGCTTGGCTGCGGGTGGTGATTGAGCGGCAAAAGGCCGTAGAGCATGGCAGGATTCTCTGGCGGGGGGGGGCGACATACAGAAGTCCAGTAGAATGCGAACGAGGCGCTCCAGACCGCCATCCATTGTCATGATCTCACGTATCCGGGGGGACGAGGAGGTGAGATAGGTCAGGTGTGAGAGCGAGTTGAAGAGCGGTAGGGGGGGAGCTGGTGTCGAGAGCTTTACACGCCAAACAATCCAAACGTCATGCACAACATCCTGGAGAACATTGAGAACATATAGAACGTACCCCTTCGGTCATAAAGCTGGGAGGAGATGCAGACCGACGCCCTGTTCTGGGCGGGGAATGCGAAGTTGGACTCGCGCATGAGGTCGGCTTGCGGGGAGGGGTCGTCTATGGGATTGGGGTGACCTGAGAGAGGCAAAGAGGGGAAGATATAGGAAAAAGAGGAGAAATGGGAGGCGTTGTGGTCTTGACTGTCGGCGTCGTCGTCGAGCTTGATGATCAAGCCACCGTCTCTGGCGCCTGTGTGTCGCTGTTTGGCCCCAGGTGGCTGACTTGGCTGCGCGCGCTTATGCTCTGACCATCTGCCACAACACAATATGTCGCCAGGAGTCCTTGATGCTCGCCACAAGAGGCATATTCGCCGCAATTTTCGGCATCTCTAGTCCCAGGATCCATACCAAGCTGCATTACAGTGATCTACTACCGCCATTACTACGATACTTATCCGTATATCCTTATACATGCATACTACCTGTCATAACGGTCGTGAACATCGTAAACGCAATCCAAGAATCATCGCATGTCGACTGAAAATGAAACACGCTCACAGCGCGTTCTGAACACCCGTAAAGCGCTTGAATGTGAATCTGCAGCGTGGCGTGTAATCGTCAGTGACGTGAATAGACAAAGCGTGGACGAGGAAATCACCCACCCAAGGAAAGCCAAATCCTTGTCTGCGTCCAGCTTCTCCACTCCTGCCGGCATTTCTGGCACGTCTGCATACTCTTCCGTTGGAAAGTACGACGTATCTGTAATAGACTTGAGTGTTGGAGGACGTGGCGCTTGAAGAAGCCGCAATGTCTCCCAGTCGACCCCGTCAAAGAATGGGTGAGCTTTGATGTGCTCAAATGTGAGCCGCAGATCCGCCCATGTCATTAGACTAGATAGCCAGATGATTGAAGAATTTGACTGTCAAAATAGACAAGCGATCAACATGGACGAGGCACTGACCTCCGCATCAAGTCCTCTGCCTCCTGGCTGAGGTGAACATCCTCGGGGAAGAAGAGATGATTTGGCCAATGAATGATCTTCTTATACGTGTCGCTCGCATTCTCAGAGCAGAAGGGCGGGTATCCCACCAGACACTCGAACATAATCGCACCAAGCGACCACCAATCGCACTCTCTCCCGTATCCGCGCATCATGAACACTTCAGGGGCGATGTAGTCTGGTGTTCCTACAGTCGAATATGCCTGCCAAACAGTTCACGTCATGGATTGTTAAGACCGTTGAGCGACACGCACCAGCTTTCTTCGGTTCTTTTTCCATGTTGCAATTGTCTCCGCCCGGGTCATTGTTAGATGGATGGCATTCACCTCGACGCTGTTGCGTGCAACGTTGCGCGGCGCCTGTTGCTGCTCTAACAGCCGCTTATAATATTCAGCATCTGTTTGCCTGTGCAGCCCCGTCGATAACCCAAAATCCGACAATTTGAGGTGCCCATTTTTGTCGATTAGGATATTATCCGGTTTGATGTCTCTAAGAATGTTGCAGTCAGTCCTGTCAGCGGATAACATAGAATGAATGAGATGCGTGTACTTACCTGTGTATAAAACCGAGGTTATGAACAGCCTCGATGGCAAGAACACATTCAGCCATATAGAAACGCGTCACGTTCTCCGAGAAGATATCATATTTCATGAGCATGGTCATCAGATCACCACCAGGCAGGAATTCCATGATGAGATAGAGGTATAAAGGGTCTTGGAAAGAGTAATAGAGCTGAACCACCCATGGAGAAGTTGACTCGGCAAGCAAGTCGCGTTCGGCACGAACATGGGCCAGCTGCAAGAGAGCATACAGCGTTAGACCAAGTAACGGGGGACAGCCAAGAGTACTCGGTCATCACCTGATCTCGCTTCAGCATTTCGGCCTTTTGCAGCGTCTTCATGGCATACACTCTTCCTGTATCGGTTTTCTGTACTAGGCGTACCTAAAACCAAGCCATCAATTATTACGGACGTACGACGATCAGGAGTAACGTACCTCGCCAAAGGCACCCTTTCCAATAACCTTGACAGTTCGGAAATCAGACAGGCCGATCTTAGTACGCCGAAGCCGCAGGAACTGCGATTGCATCTTTGTATGCTTGCGGAGCTCACGCTGCTGTCGGTCCTCTGTCATCCCAGTTATTCGTCGATCGAGCTCCACGCCCCTGTAATAATCATTTCACATGTCAGCTCGTTTATTCATGAGGCACCAAATGATGCCTGGGCCAACGCGATAAGTCCATCACGCGAGGGTCGAGCAATACTCACTGGACATTTAAGTCGATCGCGGTTTCCAGCGACGCCTTGTAGAACGACTGGAGCTTCACCTTCGCCGCCGTGGCACGAGCCAAAGCATCCGACGAGAAGTCCTCTGGCACCCGTTGGAAGTAGACATAATCTGCAGGCTTGTTCGACGCCGAGCTCGGGGTCGATGGTTCGCCAGCAGGTGAAATGGGGGCCGAATCTGAAATCCTAGCAGGTGATGGCGGCTGTGCGAGTGGATCAACATGCAGCGCTGGTGTGATGTTCAATTGCGGCTGTAGCTGCTGGTTGGTGCCGCCGAACTGGGTCTGCAGATATGAGGGGTAGAAGGTGGGCTGCGGAGGCGGGGGCGTGCTGTAAATGATGGAGTCCGGGGAGGATGGGCGGGATATGTTCATGGTTGTTGGCTCGGAGGAACGGAAGCAAAATGAAGTGGTGATCGCGGGCGTTGGCGTTGCTATATATGGTGTACCAGGTTACGACAGATTGATTTTCCAGCTTGTTGCCATGCCTTCAACACGACATATCACGCTCTCACCCGCATTTCGGTGCCGTATGTTACGTATACGTACCTGCTCATCCGCCGGAAGACCCAGTTGTGTCAATGCATGTCGTGCATGCGAGCCTCGAGGCTGCATCGACTCAAGTGTCGTACGCGTCTTCATGCATCATGCCTGGTCATCTCGCGGACGGGACGGACCTTTCGTGGCGTGAGTTCTGATGATTACCGCGGCTTCTAATGTATTCTTGCCTTCCCAGTCCCCATTCGGATTGAATACTGAATGAATGCTAAGTAGTTGAATGGCTCCCTCTCACATCACACTCGCCACAGAACCGCCGATGAGTAAATAAGCCAGTGGCTTCCGGCAAACGTTCTTCTGCCTGTGAATTGGACACCTGGTTGATCTATAAATTGAAGGGTACTGTGCGGACAATTATTGAAGTACAGCCGTAGTGAATGTACCCCGTTTTTACTCGGTATAGGTATATCCCAAATCAAGAACCACTGCACAAGCCCGGAATCATCTTGAACCACTCGACAGCGATACCAGAGACTCTCCTTGTCGACAAGGATCAGGCCTGAGAAACGCTTCTCTCGGCTGATCGAATGCGACCGTATCTACGGCGGCGCTTCCCTTGGCATAGTCAGGCTTGTCTACACCCGACATTTCGAGAGACTGTTGACCCGACTGCAACGCTCTCGTGTCATGCTCAGCAAATCGCATGGTAAGGGTGCGCGAGCCATGTGAGCGAGGCGGGGTCATGCCATTCATCGGGGTGCTTCCCAGCGAGACGGGTGATGTGTCGATGGATGTACCTAAGCCGATGCGAACGATGATGAGAGTGGGTGCGATTCCCTGTGCGCGCCATATGTAGGTTCAGACAAGAGGTATGATGTAGAATCGTCTGTCCGTACCATGAGTTGCTGCATTGCACTTTGAGGGATAGCCTAGTCAATAAAGTCCGGTAAGAAACGAGTGATGAATTCGTTAAGGTATGGCGCACGTCAAAGACCGGGGCACGGAAGTAGACGATGAAGTACGCGATAATCGAGAGCGGACATAAAACTCCGGACTCGATACTGTGCACTACATGAGACCACCGCGGTGAAATATGAGTATGCAAACGTACAGAATTGTGATGATGCCGCTGTACGTCAAACCAGCCTTGCTTGATCCTGCGGGCTTGAAATCCTTAGTGACCCACCAGATCCTCGATGCTGAATGAACACGATCGAGGTCATTCGAGGATCGGGATGACAAGATACAAATCCTTACCGATCAGTGCTGTAATGATGATGTTCGTGGCCAGAGCTAGTGCGGATGAGGCGAGGCCGAAATTGGCGTATAAACGACTGTCCTTGAAGAATGCTGGCGGAGGTACCCCAGAAGTCGCATCACGCTGCAGATAGTAAACGGCCTGCTGGTAGTTCGCCTCCGCGAACGTGCATGCTAACAGAAACGTTAGACACCGTTTGACTCATGACAGCATGAAAGGTTTCACCTGCCGTGGCCAGCAAGAGGACAATTGAAGGTACAGTGACCCACTTCTTGTATTGCCAAACAATAAGGCATCTGTAGATCTGGCACGCGTCGTGTGATAATTCGACCTACTCAAAACGTCGGCGGACCTACCAGCAAGCCATCGGAGATTAATCTAGCAATTGCGATACATCGTCAACAACGACATGCGAGTAAAGATGGATGACGTACTGATTAATACCAAACAAGACATATTCAGCTGTCAGGACCACGTCCGCGAAAAGGACCTCGTCAAATTGGCTGGGGGTATTAGGACATTCCAAACATGCACCATTGGGGAAACATTCCGTATTTGAGATGATATTTGGGGATCGGAGGGTGACAACGAAGTCGAGGACGATGAACAAGGTGCAAAAGGTATACATCGCGATTGACGTGGCCAAAAACCATCGATGCGGTCGCTTGTGGATGAGCACGTACACGGAGGCCGCGAAGAGCGCGGAATAGAAGCCTGAAGCACCCAGCTCAGCAACGATGGAACGTTTGATGGTGATGTAAGACTACTAACCATATAATAAAGTCTCAATCTTCAAACGAGATCGGTTTGACTTCGGAGAGCATGTAGATAACACTGGTCGCTTACCCATAAGCTGGCCAAACGAGCCTGATGGAAAGGATGTGAACGCGGGCTCATAGCAAGACTTTATAACACGTACTGTACCATTTCGATCATTTCTCGCTGAGGACGGGGCCCTGTGACCTGTGACCACTTCGCGCTTTCGCGCAAGGGCCCTGTGATGGTGACATTGATATGAATTTCGTGCTGGCATGTTCGCTGAGCCATTTTGGTGCGGATAATCCACCCTCGAGGGTAACTGCATCTGTCCCGAGTTGCAGCAGGTGGGTAGGATCTATCTCAATATGTTCAAATTTGACATCAAATGTGGTCAGAATGGACAAATATAGGCTTCCTCAGGCCAAAATCATGGCAGGGTCACTCCCGGAGCCCTGCGGAGGCCTTGGTGCTGCGTGGGGCAGCAAATGCCGTCAATGATGCCATTTCAGGCAGGTTTCGGGGTTTTYGGGCCATTTTGAACTTGTTAGAAAATTTCGCGCAGCCCATTTGTGACCCGTGACAGACCTACGAATTTCGCGCTGGCCAGAGGGCCGTGACATGTGACGCGAGAAATGGTCGAAATGGTACAGTACCATGTAATATTTCTCTCCGCACATGATGGACCTTGGCGACAGCTTCTTAGTGAAGTGCAGGGATTGTTGGGGGAACTTCAGAAGGACCACCGTCACTTGGCCGCCTCCAATCAACCAAGTATTTATCGCTAAATAAGCAACACGTGAAGTGAGATGACGCCCATAAATCAGTGCTACTTAATAGTGCTGTCTCGTCGATCATACTTATTGCAATTGCGCTAAGAGCTGCAATCCGCGTAACAGCATACTGTAAGTACGTCCCGACATGCCCAAACATGCCCAAAGAAGATGTACATCAACACCGCCAAGCACTGGGCAGTACATGATGTGGAGAGATAAGTAATGAGGTGATCCGACTAGTCTCATACCAAGACCCCACGTGTGAGGGTGATCCGACATTACTGCCTATGTAGGGCACGATTTTCGAAAAGGCCATATTTTGACAAAGTAGCCTGGGCGAAGACGGGAAAGTTCAGTTTACAGCTGCGTTGGAGACGCGATTCGGAGCTTCGAGATCGACGTCGCAGCGACTAGTCTCCCACAGGCAGACCTTGAAGAAGAGAGATGATGAGTCGATCTCTCTAATTAAGGCAGCGACGCCCAAGAGCGCGGGCCCAAGCGGGGCCATCCCTTCGGAGATAGCCGATGGCTTCAGCGCTGCGCTCAGCGCG
>SFCI01000827.1:0-14668 GCA_004681135.1 Hericium alpestre | reverse complement strand
GCCGGAGCGCTCGGCGCCCAATCTCCGTTATTGTTCCCTGCCACGCGAGCTATTCCCCACGTTGTCACTGTTGGCGCTCCGATAGGCGCAAAGAGCACCGCAGATGTGTATAGGAATGAGCTGTAGCATTGGAGGGTTGTAGGGATGTGTATCGTACAGTCACAACGTAGCCCTACATGGCAGCAGTCGCGCCGCGTCGCGACAAATGGGATTGGAGTCCGTCATTTAAGCTGGCATGGCAACATCCAAAAGTCGTCCATCAAGCGAAAATCTTCAATTCTCCTGCATCACAGTCCCACATCTCCGCCTGACACCGTCAGAGGCTGGTAGCAGATAACCCCGCTAATTATTCAACCACCGGAGTCGGATCCAGCCGACAGATCGCATTTATTTAGCGTTGTGAAAGTCAACTCTGTATCCAGATGGGTATACTCGGCTATATCAAGCAGACTCTTTGGCAGGTCAGGCCGTCAGGAATGAAGTGATGAACAGCGGGTCGCTCAGATTAACGGGGCAAAGGTCGTCCGCGGAGATGAGCTCATACCCCCCCCTTGTGAATCGACAAATTCGATACTTCGGGTCGCAGCCACCATCTACGACACGCTCATGCCGTCGGGTGACGGGATATGAGGGCATGAGAGTCGAAGGACATCTCTGCAGCTCCAAGACTAGAACATGCATCTGGTCCAGGGACTCCGCGCTGCGAACGGCAGCTGGCCCCATGCAGCGCCGCCGCACGACAACTGTCTGCGATGCGAACACAACTGTGCGAGGGAAGATCCGACGAAGGCGAAGGCGGCTGGACTAGTGCCAGAAATGTGCACCGGGACGATAGCGCAGAAAGGGGGCAGGGATCTTATCGCTCGGATCGTGCCGGCGGCGAGCACCGGTGGCTCGCGTGCGCAGACAATTAGAAATTGCGGGCGTCACGTTGGCAGAAATGCGTCGAAGGCGCGGCGGGGGCGAGGGCGTCGATGCGATGTTGCGCAGAGAAGATGGCCGGCAATGTCAGGCCCAGGTGGTGACGTGGGATACCGCCAACGTCTGAGAAACATCGACGACATACAGCCCCCGTGGACGGTGCCCTGGTGGTATAAACCCATATCGATCCCCAGGATCAGCCGCAAGGTCGACACGAATCCACCGAGAGATGGCGGAGACTTGGTGGAATGAGAAAGCGTGTGAACATCATGATGTCTGCTGGATGCGGAGAGACGATACCATGGTAAGTAAACTTCAATTCCTAGGATAAGATCGGACAGCTGTGAAATTGCAGGCATCGAGTACCGGATACTCACCAGCTGTGCCATATATAGCGAAGGGACCGACACGTTTCGGGATTCGGTCCATTTTTTTTCAGAGGCTCCTGCACGGCGAATACAGCTCAAACGCTTCCTGGCACCAGGCGTGGAAGACGCGAACAACATAGACGACCTCCTGAGTGCTTCGCCACACGTGGCCTGCGAGCCGGTAAAATGATGCACGCAGAAGACAAGTACTCATCTGGGCGACATCGGCATGAGAACGGGGCGCGCTGCCCAAGACGCGCGCCCTGCGAAGCGGCTGTTCTACCGGGCGGAAAGCATGCGGGGTGATGTCATTTCGGAGCGGGAAAACAGCTAGTGGGAGGGACGTGCCTTTAGTTGTCTTCCGCCTAGATATTACCGACGGCCAGGGGTGCAGAAGACAAAGTCAAATCACGGGGTAAGGTTGAGGACGACCGAGCTGAATGCTGTCCAAGATGATCAGATACAAGGGTCCGGTCGGGCTCAGTCCGAGGGGCGGTCGAACTGTGGTCTCTGCTAGGCACATCAACAGGACGAATAGGTCATAAGCTTAAAAGGTAGACCGACCTTGTGGACTCTTAAGGGAACATGGTCGGGTTTCCCAGCATAACGCCACAAAACACCGACGAATCAATCTGAAAAATCAAATGCAGTGGCAAGACACGGCAGGAAAATCGGAAAAGCCCGGGTAAATTTAAACATAGCTTACCATGTACCATGGACTCGCTGCCGGCATACACACTGGTGCGACGATCTGTAGCAGGGGCTGGAGTCGTTGAGCAAGGAGGAGATCGCGTGGCGGAAGTGAAAGTCGCGCCGCTACGCGAGCCACGCTTCTTTGCGTATTCGAACTCCGATCATTTCCAAGTATGACAAGTAGGATGCAGCGCTTGGCTCCAACGACTCACCATGGCCACCAAGCTCGGCCAGCAGCTGCGCCGCCTCGCAACAGAGTGGCCCAGTGACCCCCTCAGGCCCACGCTCCAGCTGAAAACCCTCCTCGCTTCGCTCGCAGACCACCCTCGGCTCACCCAAAGCGCAGTCCAGGCCGTTCGCGCCTTGCAGCAGAACGCATTCGCGAAGAGAGTACGTACCTCGGCCGCCCTGCCGTGCGCCCTTCCGTCGCCCGTTCACACAGCGCTGACGCTTCGCCCCGATGCAGCTCTCCGTGCCTGAGAAGATCCTTAAGCCCGCGTCCATGCCGCAGCACTACGCGCGGCTCGCGGAGGGGTACGAGAAAAGCCTCAAGGGCATCGGTCGCCCGTGGTGGAAGATCTTTTTCGGAGTCTGGTAGACGGCGCGCACGCGGAGATTCGCAGTGTATCGTATCGTGGCATCGATCCTCGCATTTCAGACGGACACATCATCTGATGGGCCCCGCACGGCCAGTGTGGTGCGCACGCCGGTCGCAGATAATCATACGCGCAATCGCAGTCCTCGGCGCGCGGTCGGAGTTGGCGGAGCAGCGCAAGCGTGGTCCTGCGGCTGCTTCAATGCCCGCATGGCCCCGTCCTTCCGCCATCCTCCAAAATCTCGATTTAAGCCGCCGATGCGATCCGCTGCGGCCGCCGAGTCATGGCTGCCGGTGTGAGTCAGGGTCGGCGTGCGCAGCTGAACACCGCGAGCGCAGCCCGAGAATATTGCCCGTGCTCGTCCCGACTGCAATTCGTTTTCTGACTGCGTGATCGCGTGGCCACGAGGCTGATGAGGACAGGCCGGAAGACTGGCTGCTGTCGTAACGCCTTGGTTATCTCGTCTTCATCGCGGACTGATGACTTGCCATTGCTGGCCGTGGCTGGGATCTCCGCGAAAGGTGAGAACGCCCCTGTGAGAGCCGCAGGATTGTGACGCGATAGCGAGGCCTGTGTACGCTCGTGTGAGATGTATTATAAGAACAGCACGTCCAGGATGGCCCTTCGCAGTCCTTGGCGTGCCCTTTGCGGTGCTTCTGCGCATCGCTGTGGCCATCTCGAACTTCGAAGCCGCACGCCCGCACGCCCGAGATCTGGAATGATCAGAAAGATGTGAGCTCGGACCGTAGGGATTGACGCTGCATGTCCGCCGTATCTATCTCCAGGTCGCATTGCGTGCACAACGGGCGTGATGCTCTCATGGACTGTTGAAATGGCTCGAATAGAATACCCGCTGGTCCTCGCTGGACCGCGCTGGACCCGTCAAGCTCACGCAGAAGGCGGTATGAGAATGTTGCTGCGCTCGCAGATGCACCGCGTCTCTTCCATACCAGAATAATTTGCCTTTTCGCGAACAAGATTGAGGCACGGTGGACATGATCTCCCAATCATTGATCCCAAAGCCTGCAAGCAGATTTTCCGTGCCTGAGGCGATGCGACTGTATTCTTAGACAGCGGAAATGAAGGTCCATGGCATGTGAAGCGGACATACGAAGTGTCTCGAATGCATCTCGAAGCCGTCCAGTGTTCTCAGTGCCGCCTCAACAACAACTATCGATCAGCACGTCTCCACGACTGAGTACTGATCTCACACAGACGGGCCTGCAACACCACACCACCACCAATCCGCACCGCCCACCGCACCGCCGATGCTCACACTCGCCACTTCACGCCCACCCCCTTCTATTCCTCTTCCAGAACCTCGTCCGCGCCTTCCCGCGCCTGCAGAGACCCTGTCAGCATAGCGCACTTACTCCCACGCCGCAGCAGCAAACGAAACGAACGCACCTTCTCGACGAGCCGCCGCCGCTTCTCCCGCGCGCGCCGCTGCGTGCGCGCATACTTCCCNAGGNGGNGCGTCCTCCGCACTCAGCGCGCGCTCCCACGCCCTTACCGCGTCGCCCTGCCCGGGCTGCACCACCAGAGCAGCTTCGGGCACATGCGCCCGATGCATACGATCATGCCGGATATGCCGCCGCCGCCGAGGGAGTGAGGTGCAGGCCCAGTGTGGCTAGTGGGTGGGCTTGATGTTACCCCTTCTCGACCGGAGCAGTGGATTCTTTCTCGCTTTTACGCCGTCTATGTTCATGTTTTTGTCTGACTAGTAATTCGCTGTACGCGCTCGTTCTCTGGTTCTGGCTTTCTCTTGTCCACTACTCATGCACACACTTCTAGCCCGTGAAGTATCTTACACCGTATCTTTTTTGGAAATATGCCGCGATAGTAGTATCGGACGGACTGCAATTTAGCTGTGGATTTTGGATTTTGTGGAGAACTTTTTTGGTGCGGTGCTGCGGGGTGGAGTTTTTGAGTGGGGAGAGAGAAGGGGTGTTGTATTTTGGAAGTAATGAACTTTGTGTCAAACCGCGGCTCCACTTGCAAAAAGAAAAAGAAAAAAAAAGAAAAAAAGTGCTTGGCCTTACATCCGCACTCTTCGATTTTCATGTGGGCCCTCGTACAGATTGCTTCTGGGCTTACAGCTTGGGTGCAGGTTACTGTCGGTGGGGTTGTCTTCCGCTGTGCAGACAGCTCTTGCGGTATGGGACGGGAATATCGAGAAGGAGCTTGTTGTTATTCTCGTCGGCCCCGCTTTCAATTCGGACAAGAAACACAAGATTTCCATCTTGTCAAGTTTAATTTGATCACTGGTGACGATGATAATTGTCAGAATTCCAGAGGGCTTGAGCAGTCACTTTACTGCTCGCACTGCAGCTCAGCGCTCAAGAGTCGAGATCGATCAATTGAAGTCGAGGCTTCCAAGGGTTCGGCATATGCCGACACACCAGGATGAAGTCTGAGTCGCAGACACCAACATCGTCTTGAATACAGCGACACCGGCGGTTATAAAACATAGGTAACACCTCAACATGACTTGGTGCGCAGGTGACTTCACTGGTAACCGGTAACCCTCGAGGAATCNNAGATTATAGCTGTATTGCCAACACTTTTGCAAACAGCAATAAGTACAGAAGGAGGTCGAAATCATATCAACAGTCTTTGCATTGCAAAGCAAGCATATTCAACCATTGTTCTTGCCCTTCACTACGTCCTACGCNNNCGGGCAGCTTTAAGCATAGGGTCGTGCATATACCTCAATACCGTCGACTCAAAGTTTTTTCTCTCCACAAACTCCTCTCCCGTTCTTGTCGTGGGTTGCTCGCGTTCCACCTCGTCATACCCGAAAGGCGGCCTATCTTTCNCCTTGGCCGGGTTCCATTCAAGTGGCACTCCCTGACATCCATTGTGTGAATGGACATAGCCCAGAAAATGACGCCACAGGCCAGCCTTGGACAGCGTAGTCGGGTCGCCGATGATGATCAAGAGGGCTTGGGCCCGGGTAAGCGCAACTGGGAAATTCAGCGTGGAGTCAGATTAAAACAGTCGGCTCGGAATGTAGACGGAGGCAGACCATTGAGTCTATGGCGANNATNGAGAAGAAGCCTACTTTCACAATGTCACGGTTCCCATCGCGGGATTTGCGATCGGCACTGCCGTCCGTACACCGTACGGTCGAAACGATAATCACGCGGCGTTCCTGTCAATGTCACATAATATCAATCAGAATGTGTTATCGCGGTTCCTGTCGCTTGTCATGCAATGCCTTACCTGACCCTGGAATTGTTCAGTCGAGCCGACCATCACCTCGTCCAATCCNCCTGCCCGCGCCAGTGACTTTTTAATTTGTTTTACCTGCGCTTTATATGGCGTAATCACACCAATTTCTCCGGCCTCTGTTTCCGTTGCAAGTCAGGGTAATAAGCAAGGATCCGAAATGTCGAGAAACAACGTACTGACGGGTCGCTCTTTGTCCATGAGCAACCTCTGACAATAAAACCTCACGACTTCCGCTTCTCTCTCGTTGTACAGTGAGTTGTAATTCTTTGCCTTCTCAACGGAGCCTTTAACACCCTCGAACAGAATGGGGAATTTCGCGTTGGCTAAGACCTCGGAATGCAGGAGGCTTGTAGTCATGGCCATGTCCGCACGCGCCTGTAGGCTGTCCTCGTAAATGTAGGTATTTGAAAATGCAATGATCGCGGGATGCGACCTGCGATTTGTCTGGAGCTGAACAATTCTGGGGACCCAAAGTTAATTGATCATTCTCTGGCAAAAGAGGGGGGTGAGTAAACTCACGTCGTCCCGCTCCTCCCAATGCCCAAGTCCAACCCATATACCTCTTTGATCCGCATCAGTCTTTCCACATAGCTCATCAATGGCGACCGTTCNGGGCCCTTGACCACTGGTTGCAANTGCTCCTTGTCGCCCGCAAGCACGACGTTCGTCCGTTCATCTACCATCATGCGAATTGGAATCATCGCCTCGGGCTCCATCGCCTGTGCTGCTTCGTCAATGAATATGTGGCTGAAGTGTCCGCGCGGAAATCCCGCGGCCTGCAGCGTCCCCGCCGTGTTGCAGGTGCAGACTACCACGCGGAANCGCAGGAGTACGGTCGTTGGNGGGACCTCGAAAACACCGTCCTTGTTCAGGAGTGAACAAGCAAGGACAGCGTCCGCGAGGTCGGCGGCGATTTCATCTGGATCTCTGCTTAGTGCTGTGAGGCGGAAGAGCTCATCTTTCGATAGCGTCTCGTAGAGCCGGGCGACAAGCAGGTCCACCGCGGCATTCGTTTGCGCACAGGCAAGTACACGCATCGTAGCGTCTTTTCGGAGCAATTGAAGAATCGATTCCACGGTGGTGACCGTCTTACCCGTCCCCGGGCTTGAATCGCCATAAGTTAACGCAATTTTCAAAATGCAATCAATACTCACGGTCCATATATGATGAAGGGCACGCTGCCTGCAGGCTGCCTTACAATCGAAACAACGCATTGCATCTGCTTCCTGTCCTTCTCGATGCCTTGATTGTACAGCACAAATTCTTCGGTGTTGCCGTCATCTCTGGCAGCGGCGACGTGCTTCGGAGTTGGGAATAGCAATCTGCTCAAGTCGCATGGTACAAACATCGTCACCGCTTCATGCATTCGCCGGAGCGGCATGCGATTGAGCTTGAAGCGCAGATTGCAGGTGGCGTGATGGTTCAAGCTGAAACCGCCAGGCATGTGTACCGAGAGGTCGACTTCCAAGACTTTTTTTCGAGGATCCTCCAGGCAGGTCAATTGTCCCGTAGTAGTAGTAGTACATATGTATGCGGCCCTCCCATTGCGTGTCGTCAAGAATGTCGTCAAGAATAATGTAATCGCCAAGCCTGATATCCGGCATGCCGATCTCATCGTCTTGATCCTCGGTGAAATGGACTCTGTAGCATCAGAGAAATATATGGTGAGATGCCCAGCCATGCAGAGCAAAAGATATTAAGAGATTACTAACTTGGATCTGGGATATTCGGCTTCCACGTCTACATCCCTTATCACTATCTGCGCGAGCTCATGTCTAGCAGATAAGTCAAAAGCAGTCAGACACATATAACTGACTATGCCAGACTGACATGTGAAATATACGTACTGTAGTGCTGTCTCTTCGACCCAAAGAGCCTTTCGCCAATATGCTCCATATGTCTGCATCGCAAGCATTTTAGGAACCATTTCCTGAGCAATGGTTTTCACCGCGTTCCGATGCTCTTCGTCATCAGCTATCGACACCGTCTTCTGGAGTTCAACGGGAAGTGGAAAATTGGGCAAGATGTTAGAAAACTTTGAGTGACTCCAGGTTGGCGGCCGAAACGGGATATACTTGCTGGGTGGGCGATACACAGGACGTTTCGGGAGTTGTTCAGGAGGTGCTATGGTTGGATCACTGGATTGAGCAGATGCTTGCTGCTCTTGCGTAGCGTGGACCTCATCGATATGTGATCCTGAATTCGGAGGCTGACCAGCAGAAGGCAGACCAGCGATACCCTTCACAGAACGTGAGACGACGATGTCGGGCCCATTGCCAACGCTAAATGTCAGCTCCAGCCTCTCTGCAAAGCTGCCTTCGTAAAGTGGAGTGAAAGTTACATTGACCGTCCGTGGATGCCTGTGCTTGACCCACTTAGATTCACCTTCTAACGCGGCTGCGAACCTACGGCGTCGTCATCTGAATTAACCTGTCAAACGGAGTGCAGACATTCATACCAGATAGTTCGGCCAGGTTGCTGCCTTGCTGATACAAATTGCCGGTCTATTAACTTGACCCCGGGATAAAATTTGCTTCTTTCGATAGTGAGGGTAATCGTATGCGTAGGGAAGACGGGCGGTGTTCCTTGTCTTTTAACCATGCCAAAATCGATGCCATCTTCATGCGAGACCCTGAAGTTCATTTGCGAACACAATTTCTCTTCTGCTCTATGTCCGGAGGGTAGACCGGTGTGATGTTCATCGCCTGCACTGACTGCTATATCAACGTCAGCAGCGTTCCCCCCACCGTGTCCTGGATCTGGAGTTGCAACAACAGCTGTAGAGCCACTCGATGCGGGAGAGAGCGTGGCGTCGAGAGGAGGTGTGGCTTGATGCGGCGTAGAGGCGCCTACCTTGCGCACATGCTTTTGGCCTGCGACATGCGCATTCCATTGCGCAGGCTGCGTGAACATGCCGCAAGGCTGGCAATGCCGCACGTCGTGCCTACGCTGACAACCATCAGTAGAGCAAATTCCGGTCTTGAGGGCAGAGATGCAGAACAGAGGCATAGTGGTAGTGGTGGTGGTCGAAGGACAAGGGGAAGAAAACGATGGACATGCCTCGTATCAATGATCCAGGGCGGGCGCTTTGTGAGCGCTCATACGTACTTACCTTACAAGGAAATGCGAGGTATCTGCGCGCCCAAAAGCTAAAATGATAGTGTCACCACCAGAAACGGATATAGAAGAACGCGACGTACCGATCGCGACCTCCCACAACATTCGTCACATCAGAACTTACCCCAGAACGTCGTGCAGCCGCCAGCCAGCGATTCGCATTTGGATGAAGAGCTCATATGCACGGCTTACTAGATCATTGCGGTCCTCAAAATGTACAACACGCAACTCGAGGGTATCATAGAGGCGAACACTCCCTCTCTAACCACGCAAGCGCACGTGCATCATTTTGCAGCAGTGGCGAGACCTTCTCCCACACCTGCTTGTGATACGAATCCAGCCATTCGCGTTCTTGCACCGAAAGGAGGGCGAGCTTCTTGTGAAGCGGACACTGCATGCAACCAAAATCAGATAGTATCCGACGAGCAGTCCGAAGGAGATATTACCATCGTGACATGCTCGAAGTTGAGATAGCCCTTCCCGCCAAAGTTATTCGGCGTCTGAGCGTCGCGGACGATCACGACGTTTTCCAGACGGATACCAAAGCGCCCGTCGGCGTAATAGCCGGGCTCTGCAATAGCGTAAGTGCCGTAGATTTCAGGGTCCTCAGAGTCACCCACATTCGAAACAGTCATGCCAGGCTTGAGCGCCGTGCTGTTGTACGCTATAATCGAAGTCAGCCACGCCTTGAGTCAGGAGCCGCAATGATTTACCTATCCGTGTGCCGATGCCCTGAGGACCTTCGTGGACATTCAGGAAGTGTCCAACACCATGTCCAGTGCCATGTCTGAGAAGATTAACAGCTTCAGCTTGGGATGATATTCAGTCTCACGACCGAATGTACCTGTAATCTAGATATGGGTATCAGTAAATGTCCAATATACGCGAAAAAANCCATACCTAAGCCATCTTGCCAAAGAGCCCTCCGTGCCCAGGTATCGCTGAAGAACATGTCAACGAATCGGTAGCCTAGAACAGCGCCTGGACTTACATTATCTATCCTTCGCGTAGACATACATGTCAATAGACGTATATCTCAGCATTAATGGAGACTGCATACCAGAAGTACCATTAGGGAATATTGCGGTATCAATTGCGATATGACCTTGCAGAACGCGCGTCAACGCGTGCTTTTCCTCGTCCGTCGGCGTGCCAAAATGCTGAAATATACTAAGAATAATCGTATGCGAATGCTGCAGAAAGGTACGCACCCATGTCCTCGTAACGTCGGTCGTGCCGTCGAGGAATTGTGCTGCAACACGAAGTTAACATCTTTGGAGGGGTTCGTGGGAGATTTAGCCATCATCTCCGGAATCACAGAGATAGGCCTGCGTGCCAAAGTCGTCAGCAACTCTTACCGAGAGATGTCGAATAATCCCTCACCTGCTCTTTCTTGACAACCGCAAAATCCGCAGGATCAGGCTGATAATGTATGATTGCTGCATTCGGGCCCGTCGACGAAATCGTCGGGAACGACAAGCCTTTATACAGGTCCAGCTCCCTGTACCATCCAACAAATGTTCAATAAGCATCCCGTGCTTGTATTTCACCAGTTTTGCGAGAATACTCACGAGCGAAACTTCTCCAACTGATCTGCAGCCTGGCTGTCGTTGAGCACGTCTCCAGCGTCGAGTCGCTCCTCAAGCCACGCGAAATAACGCGCGAGCGCCGCGCCATCGCGTACACGGCTCGCCCTCAACCCGGCAACCTCAGTGGGGTTCTTGATAGCCTTGAGATCGGCCACGGGCGAACGTGTGATATCGACATGATCCTGCATGGCATCAGAAGTGTTAACAGGGGCACGGAGAAGTGAGAAATGGAAAGTGAAGGACACACCTTCCCAACAGCCTCCGCAACCGCAATGCTGGCTTTGTCGCCGAGGAGGACTTGCGGCGTGGTGCCAGAAGCCGTCTTGAGGCTCTGCGCGAGACCCTTCAAATACGGCCGGAACTCGGTGTACGGCTTGAGCTCGACGTGCAGCCCGAGGTGGTTTTTCACCGCCTCGTTCACCTGCACCGGATCGATGAAAAGAAGCGCTTTGTCGACGGTCACCACCGCGTACGCAAAGAATCCTCCAACAATCGGGGCCACATACCGGAGTGTTTGACGTCCAGAGGGAAGACCACATTCGTCGGTCGGGCTGGACGATCGGCACCCCAGACTTTATCAACTAAGTTTTCTTCCGTGTAGGCGAAATGACGTCGGAGAAGGATTTGGCATCCACTGGGATAATGGTCAGTAAGGGTGATCGATGGAGTGTGGGACGGGAAGCATATACCAGCTGAAATCAGTCCGGGATCGATACCGACGCGTTCTGATTTAGATATTTGCTGTATTTGAGAGGCAGGTTTAGCAGAGGTCAAAGATGAAATGCTCCAACATGACTGGTTGGAGTGTGCCCCGACTTACCTTGCTAACGAATTCTTGCCATGTTGGTACATCTTTGGAATCAAAAAGCTATTTAGCACGGATTACATTCAACGGACGGGTGACGCACTCGGCAAGCCTTGCTTCATCAATTTCCAGTTTCTGCATGGCACAGGGATAGGTTAGGTGCAGTGTGGGTAGCAGCGAAGCGCACTCACTTGTCCAGCTGTTGTTTAGCTTGCAGGAAGTATCTCCCATCCGTGAAGAGGTAAGCATTATCTTTCGTCACAATTGCAGTGCCTATCCAAGGTTGGATCAGTACACCAACGCGATCCTTTATCCGAATTCGAAAGAACACGCACCTGCCGACCCATTGAAGCCAGATATGAACCCCCGCCGCTCATCGCACTCAGCGGGATATTCGCTGAAATCTACATCACGTCCCAATCGTCACGACCACTGCAATGCAGATGCAAGATGCGAGGTGACTTCGCTCACGCTGATCTTCACTCGGAACGATGTATGCACCGACGGGCTGCTCGGCCATCAGCTTGCGCAACGCGGCGAGCCGCTCGGTCGTGTTAACCTCTACACCCATGACCGTTGCTGTACCGTAAAACTTGGTTCGCGGTAGTTTCGTGGAGGCAGATGGGAGACGGACGAGGCGGAATGCAAAAGAGAACATGTGCCCTCCGACGCGCCCGATAAGAAAGTCAAGCCCCGCTCCTGTAGATCCGCTACTCCGAGAACAAACCCGTCTCCCGATGACGCGTCTCCTTCCTTCGAGGAAAATATTGGTTCTGGCCGCTATGAGAGTCGAGAAGATCTAACGAATGACAGGGTTGGTTCTGACGGTGAGCTGATAGAACGTTGAAACGAATGTTGAGTGAGCCGTCGGTAAAGTCGCGATCGGTGGCGGGTACGGAAGATAAGATTAGATGCAGTTCGGAATAGCTCGACTCTGTCCCGTCGTCCACAACGTCCATTCTCGAGGCAGCTTTCGTTCAGCGATACTTGCGCATCTGCATCATACCTGTAGATTCATGCAGGATTATAGTATGCCCTTCTCTAAGATACCTCAACCAAAATTATGACCCATTCACAGGAAGTTCAACATCGAAGAGACTGGATCATACAGTGGACAGTGCGTGCAATACGGTCGAAATTTGGGACTATAAGGTTTAGTCCCAGGACTCAGCTTGCATTGCCCAATTTTGCGACTCCAGGAGCTCTCCATTGTGCTGTATTGAAGATGTTGGCCATCGCCAACACGATGTCCATCATTACCGCTGCTACCAAGCAGGTCGACTACGGGTTAGACACGGGGCTCTCAAAATGCGGATTGGAAAGCAACGCGCTGCGGAAGGATGGACCAAAAAGAGCGGGTTGATGCTGGCTCTGCCTGACCCGTGCGACCTGTATCAGGCAATCGAGTGTCGGCTGAGTATATAGATGTTGATGGTGGACAAAGAGGTCAACTATGCTGGCGCGCACTTTCTGGTGAGTCGCCGTACCATGATTCCGGGCGGGCTGAACAGCATCCAAGCCGGGTTAAATTATCTAAAGGCCAGCATAGTCAGCGATTCGAAGTGAATCACCCCATACAGAGACCACTTACGCAGCGGCGAAGGTTCCGGGTATGAGTCTTGGTTTACAGAATCCCGAAACAGCTCCATAAACTATGGACCGTCAGATTTCCAGGAAACCGCAAAATGGGGATCCGTTGGACAATCGAAACTTCGGGATAAAATTGCAGATGCAACGATCCAACCTTTCGTCTTCAAGACAGGCCTCGCACATGCAAAGGGCTCTGAGTATAGAGTAAGAAGATGCATCAGATGTAAACGAAGATAATGACACCCACCCAATATCACTCTATAATCAACTGGTCCATCATTGTGTCGGGCCTCGGGTCATCGGCCTAGCATCCATCTGTGCGATTCCAAAAACGTCAGTATGTGTGCACTTCGGAACTCAGCGTTGAAACTTCGAAAATCGATGAAAGCACAGAAACGATAGATGTCAATTCTTCTGCTGATAGAAAATTATGCATTCAGTGCTACAGCATCCCCTGCGATGCTTATAATAAGGTCTGGAATTTGGTTGTGGCTATCATGAGCAGGAGACGGATCCAATTATCGCCTGGGCGAAGCCGAATCGCATGGACGCGGCGGGCCGGAACTCGGCGTGCTAAAGGAGACAGTCGTCGCCGAGTCTTCAGTCTCTCTTCGTTGTCGTCGTCGGCCACCAGTCAGCTTCCAGATTTTCAGCTTTCGAAAATCAAACCCCAGCGCTGTCATGTCTATATCGCCCCCTGTTCGACGGCTTTCGTCCGCCAGCTCGAGCAGCACGAAGAGCAGCAAGCGCGAGGAGGATCTCATCAATGCGTATGAGGCCGAAGAGGAGCGCATAATCAACGTCCTATCCCGGAAGCTCGAGAGGGTATGTATGACGTCTAGTCAAGGTACTGCTATGCTAATGTTTCGATAGCTACAAGAGGAAAAGATCGAGCTCGAGAACGTCCTCGAGGCCGAGTCTGAGTCGCATGTTAACAGGCTGTCACGAGAACTTTCGGCACTACGTATGGCCCAGCAACAACAGCAGGCATCCCCAGAGGCCCAAGGCAACGGCATCAGCAACGGCACCAATGGGGACAGGTCTTCTCCTGTCTCAAGGGCATCGACGGCCGACCCTTTGACCCCGAGCTCAGATATCATGCTCGACGCCATGCGGCGCGAAAACGAGCAGCTTAGGAACCGATTGGTGGATACTGAGCGGGATTATATTCGAATATCGCGGCTTAACGAGATCTATCGAGAGGAGCTGATCGATTATCGACGGCGGGTACGTCTCGGCGATAGCTCGTCCGTCGGTGTACTGACGTCTCCGCAGCTCGGCCTCCCAGTTGACAACTTGATTGGCCTCTCGTCGTCCTTAGAACCATACTCTCAGCCTACCCACCGCCGCTCAATGTCCAGTTCTTCTCCCACATCGTCTTCAGCGTCAATCGCGCTTCCTTTGCCCACCCATGGCGCCCTCCGGCCAGGTCCATCTCCATCCGTCCCAATTCCGCGTCCGCCATCGCAGATCCACAGACCTGTGAACAACACCTCCGAGTCCACCACACCCATCTCGCACTCTCCCTCCTCCTCCGAATCGCCTTACTTCTCCCCCATCGCGTCGGCGAACCCCACGAGCATGCTCAGCAAGGCGCGACGCGCCTTCCTCCGCCTCGATGGCAATGGCCTCGATGCAGCCAGCCTCGGCACACGCGCCGCTCTCGTATCCATCCGTCCCTCCACCCTCGCTGTCGTCGTCGTTCGGCTCGCCGAACGTGCATCGCGAGCTGTCGGCGTCGCCCATCGAGCGTAC
>SFCI01000826.1:0-14686 GCA_004681135.1 Hericium alpestre | reverse complement strand
CAGCCTGGATATCGGTCTTCCAGATGTCGTCCAGAGACGAGACCGAGGGACAGAACGATGTTGGTGCTCTTGAAAGCGGCAATTACATCATCAAGCTGACCAGGAGCACGGTCAAGGTCAATGTGGAGGCCGGAAATGGGCAGCTTGGCAACATATTTCAGGTTGGTGTCGAGGCGGCCGAAGTAGGTCGTCAGAAGGATTTTGGGAGCAACGGGCGCAAGCTCGCTGTAAGCAAGGGTGAATTCCTTCTCGAGGGTCGCAGCTTTGTCGAGAACGAGAATGGGCTCGTCGGCCTGAACCCACTTAGCACCAGCAGCTTTCAAGTCAGCGAGGAGCTGCTTGTAGACGGGGAGGATCTTGGGAAGAAGCGAGACGGGCTGGAAGCCGAGCTTGGCATCCTTGGTGGGTTTTCCGAGGACGAGGAATGACACCGGGCCCAAGACGACGGGGCGCGTCTCGATGCCGAGAGCCTTAGCCTCCTTATACTCCTCAACGGCCTTGTTGAAGTCAAGCTTGACGTCGGTCTCCTCGGAAAACTCGGGAACGACGTAGTGGTAGTTCGAGTCGAACCTGAGACACCAGGTTTGATTGAAATATGACTATGAATTCTGGATTTTACTTACCACTTCTTCATCTCCGAGGCGAGGACGTCGACACCGTCGGCCTGACGACCACGGCCCATGGCGAAGTAGACATCGAGGGGGGACAGGCCGAGACCAACGTAGCGCTTGGGAATGACGTTGAAGGCCGCAGAGTGGTCAAGAACGTGGTCGTAGAGCGAAAACTCGCCGCTGCACAGAAGCAGATAGTCATCGATATCTGATCTACGCGCCTGCGGAAGACGAGACAAACCTGGGGACGAAGTCAACGCCCTTGGACTTGACGGTGGTCCAGTTGGACTTCTTGACATCCGCCGCAGCCTAGGTAAGCTCGTTGGCGGAAATTTTACCAGCCCAGTAGGCCTCGACGGCCTTCTTGACCTCACGGTTCGCACCTTAAGATAAATAATAGTCAGGGGCCGATGCGACAAAGTAAACGCGCTCGATACACACTGATGCGGGGGAAACCGAGCACGCTGGAGGTGACCATTTTTACGGATGAAAAAAGGCGGATGAAGGAAATGGTGGGGGATGGGGTAGAGATCGAAGGCAGGGATGGCGCGACGAATACTAATAGGCAGAATTGGTGCTGACGGCAGGATCCGATATATGATGCACATGCATCGATGCGCCCGCAGCGGCCGCGCTCGCTTGCCCCGACGCGTCTTCGCGAGAACCCCGCTCCGGTGTTCCGGTCAGCGTCGCCCTGAAGAGGCTGATACGCCCGGTGTCGTGCTGCGTGGGGGCGGAGAGTCTGATATATGGTGAGTACTATACATTGTACGACAGGGCTACTACTTACCTCGTTACAGGATGTGGCGCTGCTGCCGTATTTTGGCTGGTCTCATGAGTTGCCTTGTGCGTTCTCGGCGGCGATCGTCGTGTCTGCACATCGTCGGGTTGCGCTGTCAGCAGTACGGGAGCGGTCTGACAATCTCACGAGACATTTTCCCTGTCCTTCGGGACCATGCAGCCTGGTTGACGCGGGCCGCTGAATCCTGGAACTGTTAGCACAAATAGCGGGTTTCTGGGAGATCTGGTGAGTTTTCAAGTGTTCTTGGCTACCTACAACTGAAAGCAACTTACAGAATGGTGCAGGGGGGAAGTGAAGGAGCATACCCCAGAGTAGTGGCGGAAGTGCCAAGATGGTGTGGATGGATGTTGTCAAACGAGCAGGGACGACTATCACCGCACGCAGCAGGAGGAGTGTGATATGTCACAGACTGTCAGTCACAACTGTCACGCACCTGCTGTATCTCAACCGTCGGCATGTACTAAGGCAAGAAAATTTGGCTGTAGCCAGTGTTGAACTGTCAGACTACACAGGGCATGCGAAAAGCTACTTTTCAGATGGTTTGGGTGGGCAATGAGCAAGGTACAGATCGTCACAGTCAGGTGGCGTGATGACCCCACCACGGATGAAAAGGGCATAGCTGAGGTCACAATTGAACATTGAACATTGAACGTAACACCGGGATGGCCTGGCGCGTGCCGCGAAGGCATCTTGTGAGAAGGATAAAGTAGTGAAAACAAAATGTATTGTGTACTGATGCATTAAGAAATATCAAGACTCGAACATAGTCTGCATACGGTTGAGGACATCTAGTCCTTGCACCCAGGCCACCGCACGAGGCCACCATATCGCGAAAGGTAGAGTGACCTGGATATGCTTCCCGGCACGACCACATTTTCAGCAGTTCAGCCTCGGGATACCCTCCTTCATCCCACTCTGCCTGAGCGACGCCATAGCCATCCGGTACGATGCCCTGAATGCGTACATTAGCCATTGCAGTGAGAAAAATATCTTCGATCTCGGTGCTTGCAAATGGTGAATCGTGATCTGGAACGTCGATGGGATCATGCCGGATATGACCTTCCTGATCTGCCGCAATGTGATCCTGCAGCGAGAAACCATTGCCGCCTTCGTCAGGAGGATGACCGGCTCCTGTATGTCCAGTCAGCTGCTCAGTCTCACTATCGACTCCATAATAGCGGTTGAGGATATCGGGATGCACATCTTCATAGTCATCGGCATATATCCCGTGTTCCAATTGACCAAGTAGGCGCATGTCCTAACTGCCGATCAGAAAAATCACTGAGATATACCGTAATAGATCTCACCGCCGGTGACTGATCGTTCGCTTTTCGGGAAATGGGGTGATGGTTCCAGTCCTGTCGAAAATTTGCGCAGTCTTGATCGATGTCCTGCAAGAATAACTTGTGCAGGAGCCATAGGTGATCGGGATTATTGGGATTGAAACGATGCATGTCTTCGAGCCGGCTGAAGAAAACACGCCAACGACGAGCAAATTGTGACCCAACCTCCACCCACATTCGTTCGATGCGGGTATTTCGTGTGGAGCTAAGCCATAAGCAGTTTGTCAGCAACTGATGTAGGAGCAGAACAGTAGATCGATGTACCTCCCCCACATGAAGGATGCACGGTTTGGACCACGATGCTGTATCATCCATACTGACACCTCAATATTCTCACCACCACGATCTCCGCGGACCCGTGATGGAGTGCCGTATTCATCCATAGCCTGTTTGAAAAGCGAAAGGACTGTGCTTGCCAAATTGTTGGTACTCGGTTTCATAGCAACAATCTGACGACTGACTGAGCCAGATGTTCCCAGCAGCAGAAAAAGAGGACATACCATGCGATCGTAGCCATCCACAAATCCATGGATCACTATCCCATATCGAATAAGCTTATGGTGACCGTCGGTATGCCAGAGGTAATTCGGTCGGGGAACCTTATATTCACGTCGGTCGATGGCAGCGTGATTACGGATTGCCTGGCCCAGACCATCACAGCGTCGTAGAGCATCACGAACTCGTTCTTTCTGAACCTTGATGCTGTAGTGGTGAAGGAAACCCATCATGTACCGTAAGCCAGAATCAGGCCTCACGAGCTTGAAGACCGTCACAAGTCGATAAAGATCTTCATCTGAGATGGGGGTAAAGCGGCTCTGAAGGCCACATTCCTTCAATCTTGTCCTAAGGGTGTTCCGGTGCATGTGCATTGTTTGTGATAGCCTCTTCTGTGTGATTCGCCGTGTGGGGGACATCGCGTCTTGCAGGAACGCGTCATCAATGACCTTGCGAGGTCGACCCCTCCTTCCGGTACGAATGACGGAGACAGGATCATAGAAAGTGATTTTCCCATGCTGGCTATAGAAATTCAGTTACAATGGAAAAAGTGCAGCATTAATAGTACGACGTACACGTTACTGGCATTGGTCGCTGCTGTCTCGAGCTCGATTATGAGATCTGCTAAGAGCTGAGCTGCGTCGATCACCCATCTCTCATCTCGGAGTTCGGCTTCCAAAGCTTGAAGAATGGGAATTGTCCGTGTCTGTAGTCTTTCGGAATGTAGACGTAGACGTGGGGGGTCACCATCTTCCTCACGCAGGACTTGATTTGCACGACTATATGCCACTGATATGAGTTGATGAGCCTGTTGGATATTTACAGAGTCAGAACCATCTGGCGGAAGAGAAGGAAAGTGGAGAGGGCGAGGTTTTGTGGTCATCAGAATTGTCAGGTCATGAGCACTTGATAAGTAGGAGGAACGAGTGCAGGCCAGTAGCTCATCAAGACCTAACCCTTCCTTCCATATTCATCAGACGGCGGGCATCCAGATCTTATTTCTTCAGACTCGTAGTTCATACAAGTACACATCTCAAATAAGTTTATTTCATGGGAGTATAAGCAATGATATTGACCATTTGTGTCTACCTCCGCAGCTTCATGCACCACCCGTTCAGCACAGCTGCTCACGGAAACTATCCACATCCCAATCAGCTGCTGACAACTGAACTTGGATGCCTTGGGTATGAGGACACGAAAGCCCTTCTTGAATTTCACAAGCCACTGCTTGCCTTCACCCTCCCAGATGTCGCAGCGGTTTCCGTGCTCCTCTTTGAACTTCCCGGCTTCGGCTTCTCCTCCGCCTTGCGCACGTAGCCGTACTGCCCCTTCTCGCCCAGGAGGGGCTTCTTCTGCTCGACGATCGCGGAGATCATGCCGTCGAGGCGCACGGAGTTCTTCTTGTAGCGCTCGCGCCAGGACTGCCACGTGTGCCGGCGCACCCAGGCGTAGTCGGGCTCGTTTTGCTGGGCGATGTCAGGAGGTGGGAGCGAGGCGGATCGCGGGGGACGTACCATTTCGACGAGCTGCTGGTACAGCCTGTTGCCTGTGCGGCCACCAGTCTCCTTATACGGGATCTTGGCCGCGATCCAGTTACACAGGTGCTCCTCGTCTTGTTCTGTGAATTGTGTTCGCCTGCAGCAGAGATCAACGCGTCGTTCAGCACACAAGGGGTCAAAATACGCGTACTCTTCGCCGGGGCGTCTACCACCCGGATTCTTATAGACGAGAGGCGTGTAGGAAACAGCGCCCTTTTCAACGCACTTCTTCACCCAGAGGTAGGACTCGACGTATTTGTCGGGCACGCCCTGGTAGTTCTTGACGAGGTGCTGGAACATGTCGGTATTGGGGTCGGCGAGGATGACCCGCGCGTTCTGCGCCGACGCAGTGGGATCTCCGCCGGAGTGCTATACCAGGCTTCAGCAATGCACGCGTGGTAAGGAGGCGGGACGCACCATGATGCGCGCGCTGAGCGCAGCACGTGCATTGACGTTCGCGATGCTGGAGTCGATGTGGAACTTGATGGGCTCGCCGTGCTCGACGAAGATCTGCATGAGCAGCATGCCGGCGATCTTGCAGGCCTCAACGTAGGAGTAGGGCACGAAGTGGCGGTCGGGGCGGTCGTGGCTGGTCCAGCAGAGGCGGAGACGTTCGGCTTCGGCGGTCCCGGGTTGGACGAGGATAAACCCCTGACGGGGTACCTTCGACTCGACGCGTCCGCCTAGCGACTATATATTGAAGCTGGATAAGCACGGGTGTATATGAGTGGGGAGATGCGGGGTACGCACTGCGATGGTCTCGCAGAGTTCAGCCTGGACGTCGGTCGAGAGGTCCTTCTGGATGAAAAACTTGATTGCCATGCCATTGCTGTCTTGAAATATAGGCTACAGACAGTAATCATTAGCAGAAACTAGGGAATTAGAAAGGAAAGAGTGTACCATGATTGCACAGGGAGGCCCTGGTCGACGGGAGGAGAGGTACACTCGTAATGGGGTTGGGGGCAATCGTCGGAGCGAAAATAAGGTTAGGGTGCGCCGACATGCCGAGCGCCAACCGTTCCTCATCTCACAAAGATCTCACACAAAACATCAATAGAACACAGTCGTTAGTCGTCACAGTGCTACACACGCTAGTCTAATAACACCATGTAGTACATCTTTCAGTACTCAAGCACCTTTCCTGGGTTCATGATGCCCCGTGGATCGAACAGCTCCTTGATCCTCTTCATAATATCCACCGCCACCCCACTCTTTGAATAATGAATTGCATGCGCCTTCATCGCACCAAGTCCATGCTCTGCCGAGATTGAGCCATTGTACGATGCTAGAAAACAGTCAGCTCGTTGACACTTGGGAAAGCACGATTGCGCCATCACATACCAACGAGTTCATACACAAACGGCTCTAGTGCAGCTTCGATTTCTGGCGAGTACTCCGCCGCCACAATGTTTAGATGAAGGTTGCCTGAGCGAGGACTCAGCATCCACAGTCAATCTTATCGTTGCGGCGACGTACCGTCTCCGACGTGGCCGTAGCCTACGACATGCTTCACAGCATCATCCCGGAGCAGACCAAGCTTCTGAAGACGTTCCTTGGTGGTATCCACAACCTCTTTGAACGACGCCTGGGGCACAGAGATATCGTACTTGTACGCCTTGCCCTCCTTCGAGATCGCCTCGGTCACGCCCTCCCGGAGCTGCCACATTGCAGCAAACTGGCTGGGCGACTGCGAGAGCACGCCCGTCTTGATGAGCGGTGGGTCCGAATCGAGCAGCTTCTCGAGCAAAGTCGTCAATTTCTGGTAGCGAGTCAGCACCTGAATGTGAGCCAATGTGAAATAATGAACCTCTTCGTCGTGGTCTTTGTTCCCTCCGCTGGTCTCAAGCAGCACGAAGCACTCCGCGCCCTCGATCTCGTTCTCACTGAGGCCCTTGCCCTGACCGTGCTTGACCGCCAAGTCGTACGCCGTCCGGTCCATATACTCAAACGCGGAGAGGATCTCAGACAGGTATCGCTTCGCTTGCTGGAAGACAGGGAGCACGTTCGCGTACGTCGGAAGGGCAAGGATAACATTGTTGGTCGCCTGTGGTGCTGGCGGTGTCGCGATTGAAACACCAGTGATGACACCTAATGTTCCTTCGGCGCCGATGAATAGCTGCTTGAGGTCATATCCTGTGGGAAGCGTCAGCTAACCCCAGACCACAATGCAACATATCCCTTTACCAGTGTTGTCTTTTCGTAGTGTGGATAGGTTATCGAGGATGGTGCCGTCAGGCAGGACGACTTCTAGTCCGAGCACAGAGCCGTGCAACGTCCCGTATCGCAGTAATCGCAGGCCTCCGGCATTTGTCGCGACATTCCCGCCGATCTGGCAACTGTCTGAAGTCGATAATCAGCACATCTGAGCCCGATATCCAGACGCACCTCCCCTTCGCCCCGAGGTCCAGCGGCATGATATGGTCATACGGCGCAATATGCTCCGAGAGGCTCTCAAGTATGCACCCCGCATCCGCGACCAAAGCACCTGCAACCGATCGTCAAGCGCGTCCTGCACTCACAGCTCCGACAACGAACCAGACACGGGGTCGAACGAGCGCACTTTCGCCATATTCCCAAGACTGAGCACGAGCTCGTCGCGCACACCACCCAGAACCTCGGCATCCTTAACATCCTCCTACGTGCCGGCTTCGTCTCGAACGTCACCCGCGGCACCATCGAAGCCGCCGAGCCCACTGCCTTCAACGGCGCAGACGAGCCCCGCCGCCGCATCTGGGCGGACCTCAAGTACCGCAACGACCGGCCCGTGCTCGAGCACATGGAGCTAATCAGCCTCCCCAGCAAGCCCATCTTCATGGACCTCGGCGAGATACGCCGCATATGCTCGGGGCGCCGCGCACAGACGATTAAGCCGCTGGGTATGGGTGAAATTGCCGTTGTGCATACGAAAAGCAGAGAGCACGAGTGGTTGGAGGCGCGGGAGGCGTTGCGGCTGGGGCTGGATGGAGAGGTCGTGTGCAGAGCATCATGATGCGTGCAGTGAGTGCTATTCTTGCCATGTCAAGTCCCTGTGTTGAACCAGCCTTTCAGCCACATGCAGACGGAAAACTCGTGGTTTCCATACCCCCAACACACATCACCCAAGCACTCGCTTTTGGCATTACATCATCTGCTATTACATCCATATAGAATAATTACGGTGATACATTCCGATGTGCCAGGTCTTCCTGTACAGTCAGAAGCTCCTCTAGCCGCGCCTTCATCTTCGGCCTGTCAAGGAAACATTCACTTTCTTATTCTTCAGATAGATCAGATGGACTTACACCTCAAGCAGCTTCGCCTCCAGCGTCTGCTTCTCCTCCTGCAATGCCAGACGTTTCTCCGCGTCCAGCTTCGTGCTGCATACCAGAGTCAGCGGGTCAATACTATATAGGTATGAGCACACATACAAAACATATCCACCCTGCCCATCGAAATGCAAAATCATGGCATGGTACTTCCACAGCGACGGCCGATGCGACACAGTGAGCAATGTAATCCCAAGCTCGGTTGCATGATCCATCATCATGCCCTCCACTTCGACCGGCACGAGTGATGTCGCCTCATCCAGCACTGCATACTAATCAACCAGCCATTAGCCTAGCCTTCAACCAGGTGAATCAAGGGACCGCACCTTCGGCTTGTGGTAGAACAGCCGCGCCCACGCTATCTTCTGCTTGTCACCCCCGCTGAGCGCGTCGCGCCACTCGCGCGCCGCGTCCCAGCCGCCCTCACGCTCGACGACGTTGTCCATCTGTACCAGCGCAAGGATCGTCAGCAGGTCGTCATCCGTCACGCCGCCTAGACAAGCACACCGTCAGTATGCCTTCATGCATGTAGATGCTGAGCACGCACGCGCAGCCATCTCGTCTTTGTTGTGCGGGTAGACCACCTGGTCGCGCAATGTGCCAATGGGGAGGTAGGGCCGCTGCGGGATGAGGATGAACTGGTCCGCGGGCGGCTTGCGGACAATGCCGCCATATACGGGCCACAATCCGCCGAGGATGCGGAAGAGTGACGACTTGCCGCACCCTATCGCATGGATCCTCAGTTCTCACATTTATGCAACGGAGGATGGCGGGATCACTAACCATTGGGTCCGACGATGAGAAGATGCTCCTGCATATGGTGGGTCAGAGTCGAGGACAATATGAATGCCATGAATGCCGCTACATACCCCGCGTTTGATATAGAAGCTCAAGCACTTCACAAGAATATCGCCATTCGGTGTGATGATCGGAACACCCTCAAACCGAATTTCCTCGGATTCGATGATCTCACCGCGGCCCTTGAGGACTGCAAGTCATGAGAAGGTGCATACGGACGATGGAAAGGTGGGAGGTACTCTTGGCATGCTCCTCGGTGCTCGCACTGCTGACGAGCGCCTTCTCGAACTTGCCTTTGCGCGCGTCCTCCATGGTGTCAAGCAGCATGGATACGCGCGAAGTGTAACCTGCGAGCTCCGCGAGGTCTTTGTAGGAGTACATAACACGGCCAAATGCATCTGGTGAATGGAGACGTTGTCAGCAAGTTCGATGATTTCGAGCTTTACAATTAGCCTAACCTGAAGCAGAGAGCAGAAGTCTGCGGTTCGTGACGAAGCCTGCATGTAGCATTTAAAATCTGACAACTTGCGCCAAGTACGAAACGCGTACCCTCTGTTCTGCTTCCAAGATCGAAGTTGTGAGCTCCAGGTATCTTGAAGAACACGGGTATAGCACAGATCACAAGCTACCAAGTTCCTTCCTATAAACAACAGAAGCCCAATCGACGCGAAGACACTTACGCCAAAGCTTCCCCACATCCACTTGATGATCCCCTCTTCGACACACCCGTGCCACCAGCGTCGTTGAAGGACCTTATTCTCGTGCATGACGAGGCCCGCATACTCGCGCTCGACGAGCATCTTCTCAGTTTCCTCGCCGCCGAAGAATGCAATTTCCTCGGCGAACTCGGCGACGCGCGAATGGGTATGCCGCAGCGACCCCGAGAGGGATGCGGACAGCGCCGTGTATGTGCCAAACGCCGGCGTCAGCGTGCGCACTAAATTCACACCATGTCAATCGTGGACGACTCGACGCGGACAAAAAGACCCACGCAGAGCTGCAGATAGCTGCACGAGGACCGTGAGGAGAACCAGACCTTCCGCGCCCACGTTCTGCGCTAGCTGATAGTTGTATAAGATCACATCAAGAACTGGCTTTGCCAGGTTGGAGTAGATGGCCGCAAGGTGGTTCGAGAACCGCTGGATATCATGCGTGATCATTCTGCGAATCCCCACGACCATCAGTCAAACACTCCGCTGTCGTACACAGAGGGGACACGCACTGGTCGGGGTTCTTTATCCGGTCATCCAAATTGGCTGCAGCATCGAATCAGTGAGGGGCCCGAATCTGATGGTCGAGTGCACGCACAAAGTTTGTAGTAGACTTTTCCGTTGGGGCCTTCTTCGGCATCGCCGAGGTACTGCCCCAGCACTTCATTAGTGAGACGCGTGCGATAGGCAAGCGCAAGCTTGTTCTGGACGAAGCTGAGCCAGCTGTTGGTCCAGGTAGCTGGAATGGCTACAAGCAGCCAGCGGAGGATGTTGAATAGGAAGGGGAGCGTCTGTGCTCGAACGAGAGACGCCACAATCCTGCGGTATCGACATGGTGATTAGATGTCAAGAAGGCAGACATTTGAGATGCCGAGATCTTACTTTCCGTCCAAGGCGGCGACATAGAGTGAGATGGCTGTGCGGAATATGAGGAGGCTGGAGTGCATGAAGAGCAACATGGCCTCCTTGGAGCGCAAGCTGGGTATGACGATACGCAGAATTTTTGAGAGGCGTTCGTAGAATACTGCATCGACCTAGGGACGAAGGTGAATACATCATGGGGACAATATAACGGTTGTGTGCAGTACGCACTGCTACCCTGGCAGGCTTGCCTGTATCACCATCCATACCGTCCGCTTTGCCCTTGCCCTTCTTGGAGCGCAAAGGTGCGGAGGGTCTGGCAGACAGACCGCGGTAGGTGGTGCCGAGGACATAGAAGATGAAGCCTGTGATAATGCCGCGCTGTATGATGGGACGGTGTTTCGCGTAGGTTGAGGCGAAACGGGCGACAAGGACAGGATCAGGCTTGTAGCGGGACGGGAAGAGCATGTTTGAGGGAGAGCATGGAAGGCGTCTGAGGTTTATGGGACGGTCGATCATGATCGCGTCCTGGCTTGTGATTCCGTCGCGTTCCTCCACAAGACCACGTGCTTCCCTCTCTCCCCCACCATGGCCACCGCCGCACACATCCAGTCCCTCCTCGTTCCCGCAGACATCGCTTCTTCTCACCAAAACGCGCTTCGACTTCTTAACAATGGTCATACCATATCCCATAGCACCCAGCACCTCGCCGCCGCCGTCGACGAGGCCCAGAAACACCGCGACCAGCTCAGATCTTCCGTGCGCTCTCTCCGCATCCCCACTGTTTCCAAGACACTGAGCACCCTGTCATAGCTCAGCTCTCAGCGTCTCAGTCCGAGTTACAGACTTTGATTTCGCACACACGCGCTTCCGCAGCATCGCACCTCCACACCGCCCAGGAGCTGTCGCTTCTTCGACATTCCCTGGCTGATGAGCTTGCATCTCTCGTCGAAGAGCTCGTGTCCTCCATGTCGGCCTCTGACCGGAGGCCGACCCTTTTGGAGGACGTGGAAACAATGCATCGAAATTTGAAGGAGCTCGAGAGCATCAAAGTCTATGTTCAAATCATCCATCATGCTCTGCAGCTTCGGTATGTTAGCCTTATCATCCTGTCAGACGTCTGAGTTCAATCACATCCGTTTTTATAGAGAAGCAGCGATAGCACAAGTTCAGTCCAGCCATCCTATCGATGTTTCTCCCTATCAAGCACTGCAGTCATTCGTGTCTTCAGTCTCAAAGACATGCTCCAAAGTTCCAGAGATCACCGGCCAGACAAGTTCTGTCCGAATAGTCGCTTTCTTGAGCGAGCTCGCGACCAGAACTTGGGCGGACATGAGGGCTGCCTTGTCCAAGTATGCGGATTTCTCACACTCACACATGCTTGACCTTCTCATCAGACCAACAGTGTCTTGCTATCTGCCGCGGATAATCTTCGCTGGCCAATGCCTGTCGACTTCGCTGCGGCAAAAGCGGAGGACAGACAAGCGTTCGAGAAGGCGTTTAATGATCTACTGAGTCTGCAGGCCATGTATGTTCTCACCATCAGCCATATGTCTCTCGTTTCTCATGGCCACGTTTCAGAGGAGAGGAAATCCATTCATCAGATGTGGAGCACAAGGAGCAAGATGAATTGTATGCCATTCAGGCGCTCATTCAACCTGTGTCTCTGCGCTTCAAGTATCACTTTGATGGCTCGCGGCAGACAAACCGTGTAGACAAAGTACGTCACCTGCTATGCATCGTATCTCTAGTCAGTCTAAGGTTGAATTTAGCCGGAATGGTACTTCACACATATCCTAAACGTCTGTCATGAGCACAGACACTTCTTGGAAACAGCCGTCCAAAGTCTGCTCTTGTCTTCAAAATACCGCGACATCGATGCATGGGTAAGCTCGCAGGTGCTTCTCGCTTGGTGCAATTGCTCACGTCCACGTCTAAGCGAGAGTTCACTTCCGATCTGTTCCCGCTCGTGATTCGCCGCCTCAAGCGATCGATACCAGTTCTTCTCCCACATCCTCCTCTTCTCGCGCACACCATCTACCAAGCCTTGGCATTCGATGCCTCCTTGAAAGAGGAAGGCTTCTCGCTCGCGGGCACTATTGCGGGCCGTGCCAGGGAAAACGCCGAGTGGGAAGGCGTCAGTGAAGTAATCCTTGGCCGAAAAGAGTGGTTCGAGCGCTGGATGGAAGGCGAGAAGGCCTGTAAGTTGTCAGCCAGCTTGTCTTTGCCTATACTGATCGTAATTTGCGTCCAGTCGCCCTCGAGCAATACCACGAAATCATCAGTGCGCCCGACGCGTGGTTAATCGCCGACGGCGAACCCCATGACGCCGACGCGCCCGTCCAAACCAGCTCGGCCGCGGACCGCGAGCTGCGCCCGACAAATTCCGCGCGACAGCTCAAGGCACTTGTGGAGCAGGTTACCGACCGCTACTCGCCGCTCCCGCAGTTCGGCCAGCGCACTCGCTTCCTCATCCATGTGCAGCTGCCGCTGCTCGAGTCGTATCACGGGCGCATCTCCGCGTCGCTCGACGCATTCGAGTCACTGTCAAGCGCGTTCGTGCGCGCGTGCCCGGTGCACTGGCGCGGAGCGGGGGAGCGTGACAAGACCCGGTTGACGAGTGGAGTGGAGGGTGTGCTGCGCCTGTGCAAGGCGCTGGTCAGCGCGAAGTGGATCGCGGGGGCCATGGAGGGGTGGGGCGAGGACCTCGTGGGTGTCCATCTCTATCTCATGTCGTGGCGACGGATGGGCTAATGGTCATTGCAGTTCTTCCTCGAGCTGTGGACAGAGATCAATCATAGAGCATCTCTCCGCGCACGGGCCGAGTCCAACCCTCTGTTGCCTGATCCTCGCAATGCCCCAGAGGAGGCGCCAGACGGGACGATCTTCGAGGAACTCGTGATGCAGTACGGCAAGCTCGCCACTCGCGCAGAGGAGATGATCGTCCAGCAGGTTTACGGCGAGGTCGAAAGCCACCTTCGGCCGCATCTCGTAAGGTAGGCAACCTCTTTTGTCGTTCCTTACCCATTTCACCCGCTTTTCAAACAGCCTCGGCTCCCCGTCTCCCGACGCAGAGCCCGCCTCCGACATCGCGCTCCCGCCCGCGCTGCTCAGCGCTCTCGCTACGCTCTCCTCCCACATCACGCTCCTGCGCCGCACGCTCTTGATCTCTGTCTCGTTATTCTCTTAGTTATCCCATGGTCACTTACTATACCTACTGCACATATTACCCTTGCTAGAGTACGTCGTTTGTTCAATGTTGTTACATGTCTCGCGTCTGCATACTGTACTCTGTTGTTGCCTTAGTACACGTATCCGCGCCATTCAATTAAATAAAGTTATGAATATGGATATCGGTCGTCTGTCGAGACTTGGAGAAATAGGCATCACGGCTTCTGGGCTCACGGTGTACTGTAACTCAGAAAAGCCACGACGCGTCAAAGGCGCGTCCTTTGTTCTGTACCACGTGACCGCGTCTCGTCGGGCGCTTGAACTTCGTTTGAACGACTGGCTTCAAGTTCTGCCTCCTAATACGCTTCTCATACACGATGTTTGCTCATCCGTCATGGTATACATATTGCGAGTTTCATATCCAGTCCTTCCTATGCTCCCAAAAGTGCCTTTCAATACCATCCTCATCACACCGATTCCATAGAGTCTAGACGAACAAACGCGCAGATTTCTACTTCAGAGGTGTCGGTCGTGCGGTGAAATCAGATCTGCCTGGAGTATATACATTCAGTACACGCCTTGATACTAAAATGATAGCGCAGGTTCAGGACAAGTTGCGGTGTCCGGAATACAATAAGGACATGATAACCATAATTGAACCTTGTCACCATGCGAACTCTGCCATCGCGACAGCGAAGTGCATTTCTGTCCATCAGCGACGAGGCGTAGATGAGAAGATCCCAAGTTGATCGGGTACAAACCATTATTATTCCTGTCGCCGAGAGCACCGGCCTTATTGGAACGTCCGCCATCAACGTCATTTTCTAAGCTTGATTCTGCTGCTGATTTGTCTTCGTCTCAGCCAACTTGTCATCGTCTCCAGACTTGGGCAACGGCGATCGGTTTGACGACGTAGGTACGAGATATAGCGAGATCGAGAGCGACAGAACCAATCTGTTCCAAGCAAGGTCAGTCTGCGCTGAGATGGAATAATGGCTGACGGGTTGTTAGTGCGGCAGAACGGCACGAATCCTCGAAATGAGCTGTCTCCG
>SFCI01000825.1:0-14689 GCA_004681135.1 Hericium alpestre | reverse complement strand
GCGCTGCCGAGTGCGCGCACGCGGCGATGTGCTCCTCGACGGCGGGCGGGACGTACGCCTCGTTCTTCGCACCGAAGGCGTTCTTGCTGTCGGGCCCGCTGACGCTCATACTGCGCCGGCTCGTGCTGCCGGGAGAGGAGACGGAGGAGATGGAGGGCGTGCCGGAGCCGCTGCCAGATGGGGAGCCGGGCGACATGGACGAGAGACCGGAGAACGCGTCGGAGAAGAGCGTGGAGAGCGTGCTGGAGGCCGGGGAAGGCGGGCTCGGGATGTTGATGCCCTCGAGCTCCGCAGCGTCGAGAACTAGTTCTTTCTCCGCGGGAGTGGCGGGCTCCGCATCCGAGGACGGGAAGAAATTCCGGAAGAGAGCCTCTGCTTGCCACCGAGACGCGTTTTTGAACTCTATCCAGACGTCCATACGGCCTGGACGGCAGAGCGCCGGGTCGAGGCGCTCAAGATGGTTGGTCGTGCTGCGGAGTTAATGAGACATGAAGTCCGCGATGCCAAGATTATGAAACGTACGCGAAAAGTATACGACCCTCGGAGGCAGCAACTCCGTCCAGGGCATTGAGAAGACCACTCAAACTGAGGGTGTTCACGTCCGAGAGTTGCTCCTTGTGGACTCTCCGTCTACGGCCATGTGACGGGGTCGTGGTCTCGCCAGTATCCTCGGAATCCGAGTTCTTGTTATCGCTGTCTTTCTTGTCCTTGTTCTTGTCCGTACGGGTGAGCGACCGCGTGAAGGCGGCATCGAGATCTTCGAGGAGGACGATGCAACGAGAGGGCACGCGGCCCATGAGCGTTGTAAGCGTGCTGTCGTTGATCCATGAAGACGAAAGAGAGACGACGTAGATGTCGAGGACGAGCTCGCCGGCGATAGCATGGATCAAGGAAGATTTTCCTGACCCTGGAACGCCGTACAGCAGGTAGCCGCGCCGGAACGGAATACCGCGGTCAGCGTACCACTGGAAATGATGTGAGGGCGTGGCAACGACGGAGATAGACGCCTACGGACCTTTTCAGACTTGAGGAAGTCTTTGGTATCAGAGAGAAGCATCTCTTTGACACCGGGGTTGAGGACAATAGAGGACATGGGGCGTTTGTGGCGTGAGTCGGTCCATCTCCAGCTGCCATACGAGTCTGCGAAATAGATCTGTATCCTGTGGACGGCCTCTGCCTCGTACTCCTTCTTTGCCTGGAGAACGAGCTGCTTGAGGATGGAGTTGTTGCGCGCGACGACGCTGAACCGCATGATGAGTCAGCATGATGACGCCGGAGAGTCGGTGACTGTGGCGGTACCTGATCGAGAGCACCTCGTATCCGTTGCTCTTCCGCCCACGCTTCACCCGCAGCCAGTGCCCGCGGTAGAATATCGTGTGCGTCGTGTCGAACGTCGGCTGGAACACCACTCGTGTCCGCGTCTTGCCTGGCGCGCTGTCATCGTCACCGTCTGGTGCGTCGTCGTCCCCGAATGACATGTCCGCCTCGCGGTACCCGTAGTATCCAGGGTTCGACGTGTTTGTCGTCGTCTCGAATTCTCTTGACCTCTGCCACTCTGGGCGGCGCGACAGCCACAGCATTAACCATTCATAAGGATAGTCCTCTTCAGAGAAGTGTGCTGTCAGGAAGAATGCTAGAAGGCGATGCAGGGCCGGGTCAGCTGTGGCGCGACTCGGAACGAGCAGGAATGCTTACAGTTGACAAAAGACGACCTGTGTGGCAACGAGGAGTGGTGAGTGGTGGAACAGTATGGAGACTGCGAGCGACATACCATGCAGAACTGGATACACGCCGCGCAGTCTCGACAGTGCCGCCGAGGACGACAAGCTTCATTCCATCGACCATTGAGTTGCTAGCGACGCTGCCCATTAGAGGCTGGACGAGAGACTTTAACGCGTCCATGGTAGTAGTGGTGGTATCGTTCAAGCCCAGGCGAAGGTTGTGGCGTCGAGTAACGACGATGGTTGACAGAATCCGAGGATACTAGGGAGTGCCTGGTACTTATATGGGAGCCAGAGCGGTACTTGAATCTATGGGGAAGCGCTCGTGAGTCTGACTCGCTATGGTGCTCTGTCTAATAGCCACTCAGGATATAGTACCGCACGACGGCAGCGAGGCGGTGATGAGGGCGGAGAGAGCAGAGAGGACACGAGGACGCGTCAGCCAGACGCTCCCTTTAATCTCACGGCGCTTAAGAGCCTTAACCAGTACATTAGCCGCTTAAGCCTACTATCCCACACTGCCATCCCAAGCAGACAACTCCGACAAGATGGACGAGGTGTTACAATGCACCCGGAAGGTATAAACAGACAGCTTTACGCGCGTTACGACCAGCAGCTCCACGACTTTGCACGGTGCTTCCCAACACGGCACTACCACCCACCCACATACAGACCCTCGACCGCTACGTTGGCCTGCCAGATTCCCAGCCGCCGGACCAGTCTCAGCATGGCAGGGATGGGGATGATCAGTGCCACTGAGAGGGGAACGAGCACAATAAGGAGCAGCGATAGCAGTATCGTGATGCTCGGCTTGATGACGAGGAAGTAGAAAAGGGCATGGTATGACGTGGAATCCGTGAACTGAGGGAAGCATGTCACACACGTGTCCTGCGCGAGCCGCTAAATGGAACCTTACCATAGAGTAGGAATTGCGATAGAAGGATCGTTCCCGCCGCGAACCGACTCCGGCCTCGATCTCCGCTGACGTAGGCGGACGAATGCGGGTGAAGATGGGAGCCAAGGGGTAGACCAGGTCGTAGGCCAGGGGACCGTGGAACTTGGTCTGCAATGCGATCTGTTTCAAGAGCGCCACAAAAAGAGCCGTCAGCTGGGAATGCGGGGAGAGAAGACCTTCGAGACCCACCTCCCCTCGCGCGAGCGTTCGGGCACCCAATAAGTCGAAAAAGCAGAGGACCGCGCCAAGCGGTAGGGCAACGAGCAGCGTTGTTCCGAGCTACGAGCGCGATCGACCTCGTTAGCATGTAACCATCGGAAGCAGGTGCATGTCGGAGTAATGGCGCAAGCCACGCACCAGTGTGAATACGAAGAGAAAAATCCACGCCACGAGCGCATACGGAAAGTTGAGCACCAGGAGGTGGAACAGCGCCGCCCAGTATGCTCTGCGCCAAAGCGGCCGACAGTACCTCTTCCACCGCACGCTCCATCGGGCGCGCCCACGGTCCCGTCGACGGCCGATTCCGACCCCAGATCCAAGCATGTCTCTGCTCTCGCCGTCAGCCCTATCCGCTCCCGCGTCTTCCTCGTCCGCGTGCGCTTGCCCATCGCTTCTGTCGTCTTCTGGTTCGTCGTAGTCCAGATCCGAGTCCTCCATTCGAAACGCCGATAGCACGTTGTGAGCCAGACTTGGCGAAAGACTATTACCGCTGAAGACCGTGCTCGACTGTGAGACCGTGCGGGGTCTGACGCCAGGCCCCATGCGGAGGTACTGCCGGTGCGACGGCCGGGGTGATGTATTTGTTGCAACGCTTAGGAGGGGCGTTGTCTCTAGTGCATGGGCATGCTCGTCCGGTCCAGAGTCGGGGAATGTGTATGTGGAGGAGTGTATGTGCCCGCGTGGATGCATGGACTCGGGCTCGGATTCCGTCCCTCCACTCGGGCGCTGCGAGTGATCATCTTCAGGACCTGGGATGGGCCCAGATCGTCGGGAGCGCCGAGTTCTTCGTGACTGGCGCTCGCGTGAGGGATATGGTGGAGGTGGGTCGTTTAGGGCATTGCTGCTAGGGATATCTTCCAATGTCGGGGGTGTTGAGGGAGCTGCGATAGGATCAGGCGACATGGTGTCGTGCAAGCTCGGTGCCGTTTCGTAGCGTCAATGAGCGGATAAAGAAAGGCTGAACGAATTAGATGAATATATTCCACTTATCGAGACAGCATGTAAAACGGACAAGAAAGAGGGTATAGAGCCTTGCAGGTAACTTGGAAGTAAGCAGGACAAGCAGCAGCGCGTACGTAATACGGATTTATCAGATTAGATTTGTTTTGTTTCCCGCGCCGCACGTCCAGTGAGCTCAGTGGCGGCCCTCAGCCTCATCCTCTTCGTCGACGTCGCCGACGCGCCCCATCTCCAAGACATACCAGTCTTATTCCTGCGCCCATGGTGAGCAACCACTCTGTTCGTCCTTCGTAGATGCAACCCGCACCGCCCTCCACGCCTACGCGACCCTCGGAAAACACCTCTCCCGCGATACCTCTTCCGCGTTCTCCAGGCTACCACCTTGTCTCCAGCTACTACCTCCTTTCAAAACGCGGATTGCCAAAAAATGAACCTCAGGAGTCAGGCTTGCTCCAATCAATTAGGTCGGCTCTGCGCGCGACGACTTCGAGCGGCCATATAAACTATGAGGGATCCCAGGAGCGCTACGGGAGTGCCGAGGCGGAGGAGTTGTCTTGGGACAGCAATACGGTGCTTTTGACGTGCGGAGGGATCATTCAAAAGCAGTGGAGCTTCGATCACGAGGGTCAAACAGTGCAGTGGGCCTGCATTGGCTGGCTCGAGCAATTCGACACCGTCACCTCGCGCGGTCCCGGCAAGTCCTCTCCAGACAGTCCCGACGAACCTGGGAAAGGGAAGTCCGGGCGCGACAGCACATTTGGGCCTTTCGCGAGGGCAGCACAAGATCGAAAGACCAACGTTCAGTCTCCGAGCCGCATGCGTGCCGTCTTTGTTTTCCTGCGGAGCATAGGCAAGATCTATCTCGAGAATGGCGTTGAACATTCGTTTTCGCTACCGTTTATCGTGCGTTCTGCTTGGCCGCTCCATCCTCATGGTGTTCTACTGCACAGAGTGCAAGACTTTACCGAGCTGCAAGAGGCACAGCTGTCAGGCGACGAGACACTTCCCACGTTGTTTTCGCTTACAAGCCCGCTATCTGAAGCCACCATCGTTGCTTTGGCTGATCCTGTCTCCGCGGACCCATCCCCAAGTCCTACTTCACCCACCGATGAGCGCAAGGATGTCGACCAGCCCGTCTCGCCGAAGGAGATCGTGGTATGGGTTTCGAGGCGCGACACCAACCAGGATTATGATCTCATTGTGACGATGAATCCCGAGTCGAGACGACTGTCAATCTGGCGATATGAGTATGTCAGACCCCGCGATTTCCCATCCTCTGCCCGCGCCTTCGACCGAAGAAAACGGAGATCCACTGCTGCCAATTTACCAAAGCCAGGGCAGCCCACTTCTAGTGCAAATGACTCTTTCGCGTGGCATGCACGACCTTCTGCAGATATGCATCCACTTGAACCACCTGCGCCAGAGCTACCTCCACTTTCTGCTTTGCCCGGGATGCCGCCGTCATTGTCCACGACAACCACCATGGCGTCGCTCGTTGGCGGGTCGTCGCAAGCATCGAGTTCCTTACCAGCAAAGGTGCGGCGTAACTCCTTAGGTCGGAACGATCTGAGCAGTACGATGGACCGTATGGCTCTTGGCGGCAGAGGCGACGCTGAGTTATCCCTCGGTCTGACGGATCCGACGAAGATGAGGGCTGCGTACTGGATGTCTCAGCTGCATTCGCTGGAAGTCACCGACGCTGAGTAAGTCCAGTCTTTTCGATAAGTGGTATCGGATCTGATCTCTACGCTAGAGTTCGTAGTGGGAAGGTCAATGTCGTGCTCTTTGACGAGCGCTTCGACGGCCATGAAGACCGAGCCATGCTTGCAATTTGCTTGGGCGAATCTCACAGGCTCCTCCTCTACGCCATCTCTCGTAGCGAAGACAAACCGGTCAAGGCTACGTTGCGTGCCGAGAGGTCGGCCGTGGCTTGTGTGGCTTTACGTGCTACACGGGATAATGTGTACGATTTGCTCGCTGTCAGACCCGACGGGACACTCGCTATCTACACTCATGGCATCAAAGAGGTCACTATTGCTCATCCCGACCAGTTCCCCCGGTCTTCACTCCCACCTGATATTCCTGTCATCCCTGCCAAACTGGAGTCACGCAATTTCCACGATTGGGTAGGAGCAGTCAGGAAGGTCGTCGGCGCGAAGCTCGCCGTGAAGTCGACCGTCGATTTGATCTTTGAAGGCGGTGGCACCTCGCGAGTTGTCGTCGACTTCGTCCCGAAGGATATCTTGACCACTCAGTGCCTTCAGGTGCTGGCGTTAGTTTTGTCTGCTGAAACCTATTTCAAACTGCACGTCGCGTTCTTGCAGCAATGGGCTAGGCGACAGCTGGACTACTCTGACAGTGTAGAGTTCGAATGCTTCTGCTCGGCGGTGTATCAGACTTTTGCTTTGGAGACGGGTGGAGACGCCATGGAGACCGATTCACCTGCTGGGAGTGCCTGGGAGCGCTTGTCTACGTCTTCATCTCGGTCATATTTCCTGGAAGACCCCGCTTTGAGAGGACTCAAGCTACCACCGACATTTTCTCAGTCACCAGCCGCATCGAGAACAAAGCCGGACCCACAGCTCGCCCCGGCTCTCCACGCGCTGCATTATCTAGGTGAAGATGTCCGATTGATGACCCATCGCCACCATTCTCTTCTTCGGCTTGTCAAGCTCATATGCAGGATCGCTGTTGTCATCAGACCAGAATGGGCCGACTATTGGGCTAGGTTCTGTCCAGATGCTATGGCAGGCTGGAGAGCAGTCGACATCGGTTAGTGTTCAATCCATCCTCCTTTCCTTCGCTTTTCGCTGATCAGTAGTTTTAGGTCCATTACACGTCGACGATCATCTTCCAGTATGGCCACCCGACATGTCTGCCATTCTGTATGGCAGAATTAGCAATCCGGATTGGAACCTCCCGTGGTACGATACACATCGATTAGCCTCTCAGTTCAAGCATGAGCCGTCATTTGCCTATGGGCGTTTGGACCCGCTGGGCTACTTGCGGCAGTTGACCGCCATCTATAAGGCACTTGCAGACAAAGCAGCTGAAGATATACGCAAGCGCAGCGAGAATGCAATGATGCTTATGGTCAAGTCTCGCATCGGGCTCGATTTCCTCCGATATCTTCCTCTCGGCGTGGCGGCACCTCTTCGAGAGGTGATCAGGACTTGTCAGCTGTCTCCTGGTCAGGATTGGCCAGCCGTGGCCTACCACTTTATTGGTCGTAACGACCTGGCTGAGGCCGCCCAAGCTTGGTCTGTGACCTCATCCAACGGTTATCGGACGGGCAAGGATTTCCTCGTAAGTCTGATCCTGCTGTTCGTATGATTTCCGGGTATTAAGTGCAATTGCTAGGGTAACAAACTGCCCAAAAGCTTCGGTTTGATTACCAAACAAGCTGCGGTGGCTGCTTCAGGTGAAGTCAGCGCCGTAACTGGCGTCGACCTCGGCCTAGAAGATTTCACACATATACGCTTTGGTCAAGACAAGCGTTTGGATGAAGTCGCTCGCCTGCTGTGTTCATCCACCGTCTCGTCCGTGCGGATGGTAGATCGTCCCGAGCTTAAGTACGTGCTTTTTAGTTTAATTTTAGGCAGTAGTGTGCTAATGTCCTTTAGTGAGCACGATCAGATCAAAGAGCAACAAAACCAGGTCTTGAGGATCGCGGAACGGACTTTGGCCCTTCCGCTTGGTCGCGCGATGTTCACTTTCGGGTCCGTGCACGCTGTTACCAGGGAGTCGTACTCGATTCCAAAGATGGAGTTCGCCATCCGGCTTCAACCCCAAAACATCACCATTACACCCGATCCAAACAAGATACCACCGGAAAGTCTGAACTGGGGAGATTTCCACAATGGCGTGGCTGCGGCATTGCGAATATCTCCGGGCTCAGAAATGATCGACAGCTCCTGGATCAAATTCAACAAGCCGTCTGAGCTGACGCCGGAACATGCGGGATTCTTGTTTGGCCTGGGGCTCACAGGCCATCTCAAGGAGATGCGAACCTGGCACACGTTCGGATATCTCACGCCAAAGCACGAGCTGACTTCTATTGGCGTTCTTCTTGGCTTGTCTGCTGCAAACGTTGGCAGTGGCGATCGCCACGTTACAAAACTCCTTGCGGTTCATACGCCCGCATTACTTCCGACACCTTCCATTGATCTCAACGTACCCCTCATTACCCAGGCGGCGGGTTTGGTCGGAATTGGTCTTCTGTTCATGGGAACTAAGCACAGGCGCATGGCGGAGGTCTGCTTGAAACAGATCAGTCGCGGTGATCTCAATCAACCTGACATCACCAACGAACACCGGGAGGCGTATACCTTGGCGGCTGCCCTTGCATTTGGCATGGTTATGTTGGGCAAGGGCTCATCACCAGTAATCCCGGCAGACGAGGCCATGATATCCGAGCTTCGCGTCCTGATCCACGGCGAAGCACCATCGCATTTGCGCATGGGTCGCGCCCGTCCAACGTTTGATATCAACCTCACGTCTCCTGCGGCAACCATTGCACTGGGGCTGATGTATCTGAAGACGAACTGCCATGAGATCGCAGACATTCTTGTCGTACCAGACACTATACTGGCGTTGAATCGGATTCCACCAAGCTTCTTGCTTATGCGTACACTAGCCAAAGCGTTGATCATGTGGGATGCCATCCAGCCAACTCAGGAATGGCTCAACTCCCAGATTCCTGCGCCAATTGTCAAGGCTATGGATGCCCGCTTCACGGGCCAGCACGTTGACGACGCATTCGAGCTTGCCTATCATAATCTGATTGCTGGGTGCTGTTTTGCAATAGCTCTCAAATTCGCGGGCACTGCTCGAGAGGAACCCTATGTTCTGCTTATCAGCTACTATGACTTGTTCAGTCGCCTCGCCTATACCAACGGTGAGTTCTGCGTGATATAGCTAGCATAAAGCTCATTCGATATTCTGTCAGGCCCGGCCTTTGATCATAGAATTAAACGCCATGCAATTCGGGACGGCTTGAACTTGATCTCTATAGCATTGAACATGGTCATGGCTGGGACTGGGGAGATCAACTGCCTTCGTCGACTGCGGTACTCGTATGGCATGTACAATCAAGCGATGCGCTACGGCACCCACATGTCGACGCACATGTCTCTTGGCTTGCTTTTCCTTGGCGGTGGCCGATTCACTCTAGGCAATTCTGACGCTGCTGTCGCATGTATGATTGCCTCTTTCTTCCCCAGGTTTGCTCCCGTTTCTTCAGACAATAAGTCATATCTACAAGCTTTGCGACACTTGTGGGCTCTTGCAGTTGAGCCTCGCTGTCTTGTCGCTCGGGACGTCGACACGAAAGACATCGTATATCTCCCGGTGAAGATCAAGGTCAAGGAAGAAAAGGAGACAGGCGTTGCGCAACTCATCTCACCTACGTTAATCCCCGACTTCGACAAGCTGTTATCAATCCGCGTTGATACCCCGCGGTATTGGCCTTTTTATCTTGACCTTTGGAACGTCCGCCGACACAAGGATGCGCTTCTGAGGGACCAGACGATCTTCGTCAAGCGTAGGACAGCTTTCCTCAGTTATTTGGAGGACCCCAAAGGTAGCAGGAGCTTATTCGTACGCTCTGGATCAAGCACCGGCGATGCTGCGACGCTCGATTTCCCGCAGTTGACTGACACGAAAGCACACCCCGCCAGCGACCTCAACCAATTCATCTCTTCATTCTCTAATGACCCGACATTCCTGTCTTTCGCCAACCACCTTTGCCGTGAAGACGGAGAAACTGCAGAAGAACGGCTATTCTACGCTTACTGCCATGCCACATTGCTGGACAGTATTCTGCAAGACAAACCTCAGACACTCCAATCCCACGTCATCCTTTACCGCTATCGCACCATGTCGCCATCATCACAGTACTTCAATCTACGGCTGCAGGACCTTCGCTTTGCGTCGGACTTTTATGGAAAGGTGTACGATCGGCGATTCAGCGGACGCGTAGAGAAGAACTCTCGTTCGCCCCTTATTCGCGACAGCACATTATCCGGAACATTGTACGCGCTCGATCAGCAGCTCGAGCGTGTCCGTGCTTCCCCACAATTTACTTGCGTTCTGAGACAATACGCGAAGGACGATGCACTGGCGGCGCTCTCATCTTCAGATATGACTCAGAAGCTGGCATGGTATCTACTCCGGAACAATGTGCCGGTTTCAACGCTGTTGACTGTCCTGCAAGGTCTTGCTCAGAGCGCACACGCGCACTGCTTGAGTGCGCGGCGCCGGAGGGTACGACGGATGAGAAGGCGCTGGAGAAGGGCATCCAGGAGGTCTTGCATGCGACGGGGTCGCAGATGACTACGACGCTTGGATCCGGTTGGTCCGTGAGGTCTTTGGAGGAAATTATGCTTTCGTGGAAAGCATTGTAGCGTTCGGTGATTCATCCACATGTCTCGGTTTGATGTTGTTCATGTCCTGCATAAATTATTGATTTCTGCTTTGTTGTATACCGCTTCGCTGCAAAGTGCAATATTCCGAGGAGCTGACGTCCCCGGTACCACTATTCTATGAACGACTTCAGGATAGGTCCGACGAGAGGATAATGATTCTCATTTCACCTGCTCTGCTAACCAATACACTGACAGACAATACTACAGACAGATTAGACAAGACTACTTTGCAAATGGCTACAAATCTCCATGCCTCCTGTGCATCTCAATGTACAGCTAGATAAAAAACATCCCNTCTCTCATTTTTGCNTGAATGTTATGAAAGCCGTTGGCCCATGCTTCGTAGGCCATAACACCTTCTGATCCTGTTTCTGATCCATAATGGAGGTTTGAATTGAAGAACATGGCTGCTCGAGTGCATACCAACTGTGAATTGTGAATAAGAACATGAAGAAAATATGAGCACATAAAACTTACATCTGCATCTATAGATTTACATCAATATCAAGATAATAGCTGCTCAGAATCATGAACAACTTACAATAAACAGGTGCAGGGATAGAGACTGATTTGGTGGCTCTAGCATACACATGACATAAAAAATATGACAGCTCTTGAATGCTAAAGTAGCAATAAGCAAATGCCAATGTAAGAAAATAATGTAACATACAATGCAAGTGACAGATTATTGTCATCTCTCAGAACAATATAGTGACCACTTCTGCTAGCTATTTGATTTGAATAATATCAGCTTTAAGGTCAAATTTCAAAATGTAGCATCACATACTGCCTTTCAATCCTGCATGAGACTGAAGATAAAAGTTGATCTTATCAGGATAAACAATTCCTGTATCAACTACCAGTCCTGGATAAAAGTTTCCAGATTTGTCTTGATGATGTTTTCTTGATTTAATTAATATCTTAATCAATTGCTCAATCAAAAATACTTCAAACTTACTCCTTGGGGAAGAATCTGATGTGATGTCTAATAAAAGATGAGACACTAGTGATTATTATTATAAAAGTGTACTTACCTCTTTCCAACAACAATAAAAGTAAGTTTTAAAGAAATTGGATAAGGAGCTTTTACCTCATCTTTCAAAAACTTCATCCAAGCATCTAAATAAAAATAATTAGAATCAAAACATATATCAAAAGAGATATATGCTGACCATGGATAGCTTGGCACTCCTCTTGTGCAATCTTATCATATTCTCCTTCTGAAACACCATCTCTGAAGAATATAATTCTACGTGGAAAAATGGATGCTATATTAGGATCTCTTGGCTTTGTGAGATCATTATTCCTTTGATAGAAAGCAAGAAGAGCTTTCTAAAATTGCATATTGCTAAGGACCGACGTCCTGTAGTGACCGGGTAGGGACTCAGGCTACACACAAACAACAAAGGCTGACCTGCTCAAGAGGCGATCGACGATGGAGAGAGTCGAGAGCGATTTGAGAGAGGGAAGCACAACGTGGAGGGACTTAAAGGNCACTGGCGACGTGACAGGAGGTAAATCCTATGGAGTTGCAAAGTGGTTAAGCTGAGGTCTAAGGGACTCAGCTTACCGGGTTAAATACATGAGGGATGCGCAGTCAGAGTCGTATCTAAGGTAACAATCAGGACTGCGCACTGCGCAGCATCGTACTGCGCATGATGAAGGTGAAACGTGATGGGGAGGTAGATAAGGTAGACTGCAACGATCAGTGATGGAAACGAATAGTGATCGAGGCAGTGCGATAGCGTCCATGCATGCATGTAGATATAGTTAAATAAAGGGAATAGAGCAACGGGACATCGACCATGGTGTGGATGTCGAAGGGAGTGATGTCAAGTTAAGAAATGAAACGTACGGTTCTTAACACTATGTATGTGATACTTCTAGCTATAGAGGCTATGACACACTATGGATTTGACACCTCATGCTATAGAGGCTACCATAGGCTCCATAGCTCCACATAGCTGGATAGGTCAGCTTCATAGCCCTCATAGCTTATTGATAGGGCCCATAACAGGACTTGCTGCTATATAAAAATCCTTTTTCTCAGATGCAAGGTGATATTGTTGTTTTCAATTCCAAGGATACCACCCACTTAAACCTTCATTATTCTGGTGAGCGTGCATCTTTCATCTTCCATACGGACACTGCCATGGCAGAGTGGACAAGAAAATGCAATGGTTGGGGCCACAACGAAACATTCTATTGATATATAATTCCACCCTTTACTTACTTGATGGAAGAGGGCCGATGCTTCGCACGGCAATACGATTCCTTTTTCATTGTTAGTTATATTTAGAAACAATGCATAAATGATGTCAAGTCTCACTGGTCAGATTGATTATAAATCTCTATAAAATCTATAGCTACCTCAAGGTCAAGATCTTGAAAGGAAGATCTCAATTTCGATTTTTGATTTTTGAGTTCTGAATGGACTGAGATCTATGTAGCATATCTGAAAAGCCATTAATCAGTACATTCTAGTTCATTTTAAAACAAGTAAATTGGTGAAGAACTGATAGACTTATCTCAAGATCAAGTTTTTGAGGGAGAGATTTCAAATTTGAGTCTTGATTTTTGAGTTCTGGATGGCATGAGGCCTACATAGCATGTCTGAAAAGTGATTAATTAGTACATTCCAGCACATTTTAGAATAATTAAATCGGTGGAGAACTGCTAGACTCACCTCAAGGTCAAGATCTTAGGGGGGAGATCTCAATTTCGAGTCTTGATTTTCGAGTTCTGGGCAGACCAGGACCTATGTAACATGTATGAAAATCTGTTAATCAGTACATTCTCATTCATTTTAGAATGAGTGAATCGGTGGAGAACTAAAGGACTTACCTCAAGGTCAAGATCTTGGGGGGGAGATCTCAATTTCGAGTCTTGATTTTCGAGTTCTAGGCAGACTGGTGCCTATGTAGCATGTCTGGGAAGCGATGAATTAGTATATTCTAGGCCATTTTAGAACAAGTGAATCGGTGGAGAAATGAGGGACTCACCTCAAGATTAAGATCTTGAGAGGGAGATCTCAATTTCGAGTTTTGGTTTTCGAGTTCTGGGCAGACTGGGACCTATGTAGCATGGCTAGAAAGTGATTAATCAGTAGAGCTCAATGCATTTTAGAATGAGTGAATTGGTGAAAAACTGCTAGACCTACCTCAAGATTATGATCTTGGGGGGGAGATCTCAATTTCGAGTCTTGAATTTTGAGTTCTGGACAGAATTGGACATATGTAGAATTTCTGGAAAGCGATTAATTAGTACATTCCAATGCATTTTAGATTGAATAGATTGGTTAAGAACTGAGGGACTTACTTCAAGATCATTTGGATGATGGTAATTGGTTAATTTTTAACCAGACAGATAGCCTAGCATGGCTCAGAAGGCCTCATCTGGAAGCAGCTGTCAATATGGTTTTGACAAGCTCTAATATGCCCTAGTTGGTGCCAGATTTAGAGACCTATAAATAAATTAGTCTGCCAGCTCAGCAAATGAGATACATACTTGAAGACAACCAAGGTGAGCTGCTGGGTCAAATACCTCCTGGTTCCAAACTGTCAACCACTCAGTGGATGACTTGGAGATACCTGTCGAGCCTTGCAGCCAACATAACAAGCATGCAGGATGTAAAGCTCATGGGGAAGCAAGACTTTACTACTGGTGCTTCAAAACCAAAATTTTAATTATATAATCAGCCTTCAAAAGCATAGATTTATAGGCATTTCTGTACTTATAATATACTATAAGAGTAGACATTGTACTAATGCTAATTGCTCATTGATTATATTATTTTCAGTATTAAAAAATATCAAAAAAGTTTGGCATGAACTGGAATTGAACTTGCAAACTCAAGAGAACTCACACTTCACCACCGAGTTTTGATTATATAATCATCATGTGATCACAACCATGGTACGGCCGTACTATGGTGAACGTCACGTGACCACCTTCACCATGGTACAGCCATACCATGATGAAGCACTGCTACATTGGAGCTCATACTAAGACTGAATCTTTCAACAGTCATTAAATGATTTGATCACATAGTATATTGCTATATACTTGCTATTGCTATATAGTATATGTACTTATTGAGTATGTTCAATGTATACTAAAAATGATTGAGCAACATAGATCACAAAACTGAGTTTTTGTGTGAGTTCTGCATGGATCATAACACAAAAAATATGGCTGAAAAGCGATGAATGAGTAATATCTGATGCTAAGGACTGACGTCCTATAGTGACCGAGTAGGGGCTCAGGCTACACACAAACAACAAGAGCTAACCTGCTCAAGAGGCGATCGACGATAGAGAGAGTCGAGAGTGATTGAGAGAGGGAAGTGCAAAGCAGAGGGACTTAAAGGGCACTGGTGACTGACAGGAGGAAGTACTCAATAGAGAGTA